>OOFB01008157.1:0-10699 GCA_900323305.1 Trachyrincus murrayi | reverse complement strand
CCGAAGGTTTGGCTTTGGCGATGGCGTTGGAGATGCTCCCCGCCTCTGTCGGGTCTCCAGCCGGGGTCCCGGTGCCATGGGCCTCTATGTACTGGACCATGGCCAGGTCAGACTTGGAGTAGATCCTGCGCAGAAGCTCCTCTTGTTGACTCATTGAGGGTTTAGTGATGGGAGTGACGGAGCGGCCATCTTGGTTTACTGCCGTTTTGCTGATGATGCCCCAAATATTGTCATGGTCCGCCAAAGCCTGTTTAAAATAGAACATCATTGGGTTTTATTAATGGAATATTTAATACAGATAATAATTGGAGGGTTATTAAGAGTATATTAATTCATTAAAGTAATCACTTAAACTTGCACAAGAGTAACACATGGGTAACTGCGGGGGATGGGGACAACAAGTTATTATTATTATACTTTGGACCTCATTATTAATCATGTGCCCCTTCAGCATAGTTGCACTTTACCATCGTTGCAATCTTATGGATAATTAATAACTTTGAATTGCATGTTCTGTATTTTTATTGGGATGCATGGTAATGATTCACTAATCCATGTTTTTTCATATTTGATGAGGATTTATGGTAAAGGACTGTTCTCAAACGATCCTCTAATGGTGGGCTGCAAAGTCTGATGACTTTGGAAAAAAGGAAGCGAAAAAGGTAATGGTCAGAAAGATTGCAATTAGGCGACGAGAGGAGTTATTTCTGAACAAAATATCAATAACTTTACCTTCTGAAGTGGCTTGAGCACATTAGCTTCTTTGAAAACATTTGAAAGTAAATGTGACTGAATGTCCAGTGTTGGTACCTTCTGAACTGGCTTGAGCAGCACCACCCCACAGCCCTCTCCTCGTCCGTAGCCGTCGGCCCGGCTGGAGAAGGCCTTGCTGGTTCCCTCGGGGGAGATCATCTTGGCCTTGCTCAGAGCCACAAACACCCTGGGCTCAAAGATGCAACTCACCCCCCCACACAGCGCCATCTCACAGTCTCCTGGAGAGAGAGAAGAGAGAGCCGCTGTCAAATGTTCCTCGAGGAAATGTAAAAAAAAGTGTGTGACATCAGTTCTAGTTACTAAATATTTGCGCCTGTGCATGAAAAAAACTGCACAAATGTAAACAAAAAGCAGTCTCTCTCTCTCTCTCTCTCTCTCTCTCTCCATCTCTCTCTAAAATATCAAAAGATGAAATGTAAACTTAAACCTAGAGACTAATTCCTCTAATTCCACTAGTAAGAAGACATATGGTCCATACAGACCCTGTACGCACAGTACGGCTCAGTATTGATGAGGCGTTCACAAGACCACACAGACCTTGTTTGATGGCCTGACACGCAAGGTGAAGAGCGACCAGCGAGGAGGAGCAGGCACAGTCGATGGACAGCGAGGGTCCGGTCAGGTTGAAGATGTAGGAGACCCGGTTGGCTGCGATGCTCATGGCCAGGCCTGTGCCTGTCCAATGGTTGATCACGCTGGGGTGCATGTGAGCGGCAGACTGCTCGTAATCCCTGTTCATTAGACCTGGGAGAGAGAGACATAGACAGAGAGAGAGAGAGAGAGAACACCACTGTTAATAGCAAGGTAGTCTGGTGGTGGTGTTTACTGAAAGGGTCCTGGATCCCCGAGCCTACTTGAAGCAAGATGGTGAACCCCTACCTTCTCCTTCAGATACCGGTAAGTGCTTCCTGAATTACTAAATGAATTAATATTCAATATATATGAATATTCATTTTACCTCGGCTGCATTTAGTAAGAGTTGTAAAGTATTAACTTCACCCCACTAACTTTATTGTTTCCGTACTGTAAGTATGGAGATTCATGTTCAATTAAATTCAAGTTATTTATGAATGTTGTTAATGTATTCTGAATGTAATCAAAAGATAATGCAAGGTTAAGGTATGTCACGTTTTTACATCTAAAAGTGAAACATACAGGAGTAGCAGAAGAGGTAAACTCGACTCATCATAAAAGTATCTTCACAAATATCAAACCATTCTGACGGCACACAGGTATTACGTTTTCAATTAGGTAATAGGTTTCCTTGAATGTACATGGATGTATTCATGTCTACTCATTTTTCTTCTCTTTTATAACCATCACCTGGATATATTCATATATTTATTTTATTTTTGTCTTAATCTCACCAAAGAACACTCCAGTCCTGGAGCCGCTGGCCTTCTCCATGGGCAGCCCGGCGTTCTCCAGAGCCCTGTAGACACACTGGAGGAGCTGCTTCTGCTGGGGGTCCATCTGCTCCACCTCGCTGTCACTGATACCGAAGAACTTGTGGTCAAACTCATTGAACCTGGAGAAACCGAGACCCCCAAAGCAAGCCTGGTTAGGTCAGTTACGACAATGAACAATGGGTATATATGTACAGTGTATATGTGCCATTTGGTGGATGCTTTTCAAAGCGTCTTACAATGTCATGAGTGCCGTATTTATTCTGGTTCCCAGTGGGAATCGAACCTAACCCTGGCTGAGTTAATGCCGTTTGCTAGACAAGGAATCAAACCTCTATGGCATCAACACTCTAGCAGTTGAGCTCAACAGGACCACGATGTGAAACGTTGAGACACAGCTAGCTTGTTGTTTAATCCCATATTGATATGAATTTCAAGTTGATATGAAGTAATAGTAAATGATTTACCAGAGCCATTGTGTTTTGTTTCACATATTAGTGTGTACATGGCAAGAATGTTATTAAGATAAGATGCACTTCATTAATAAGACTTTTGGTAATTGGCTAATAGTTATTTACTGTACTGATTTATTTAATTGTACCACTTCTTTTATGTACATTCTGTTTTATGTTTTTATATATTGGTTCAATTTAATTCACAATACTTTTTGTCTATTGATCTTTTTGATTACTGATTACTTATTTGTCCTGTGTACAGTGTGTTGAGGCTTAGTGTCCATGCACTTTAGACTGAAGAAGGAGGTACAGGAGGAGAATATACCCTTCGATGAGAGCTGCTTTCGTCGCCCTTGATTTTCCGGCTTTGTTGTCATCCTGGTCGTACCAGTCGGCCACGTCAAACCTCTCCTTAGGGATGGGAACAGAACAGTTCCTTCCCTCCACCAGAACCTTCCAGAAGTTCTCCAAACCCTCTCCTGTTTGTCATAATAAATTGTGTACTGCAACTGCGTGATTCTGAATTCATTTATTTTATCGGCCTGTATGTACGTATGTAGTGGACAAGGTGAATGGAAGGGATTTTCTTGAATTAACCTTTATTTATCCAGCCTTTATTAAAAAAATTTCTGACGGTTTTCATTTTGCAGACCCTCACCACCATAGGATAAATTGACATGTTGATTATTTATTATCATTTGCGCATAACAACGTAATTAGAATGATTATCAAATAAATAAATAAAATCACAGTTGGAATCAATTATATTTGAAAATCGAACCTCAATTTAAATACCTCTCATGACGGCTACAGTTCAAATATTTATACATTAGACAAAACTGGCCAAATTCTTGACCAAACTCATCCTGATTCTCAATTAATCTCCATCAAAAAGTGCATTTAATGTTCTATTTTACAACTTTACCTCAATGCAACAACATAATGGTAATATTACTAAAACTAATATTACAAAAAACTAAAACTATTTACCCCCCGGAAAATTGCATCCAATTCCCACCACAGCAATTCCATCTTCATCTTCCTCCATGGCTGCTGTGCATCACTCTGATGTACCGAACGAAAGCCTATTAGTTCAAAAACATTTAAAACTTTACTCTTGTTCTATAGGGTTAGGGTTAGGGTTATTTACTCCAATAATTAACACTTTGTTGAAATCACGCAAATACAAAATGATCCAAGGCACCGCGCACCCTCACGCCGGCTAACGGTGTGACCATCTGTTGTCGCGCGGTTTCTTAAGGCTGCGTGTTGGTGATTAAACATTAATGATTGACTGCAGACGTGGTCATGGAGATGGAGAACGGCACAGCTCTCCTTTATGGGGGCCTAGCAAATGATTAGACCAAGTTTAATATGGAAATCAGTAGGTTATCCAACTAAACGGGGACTTTTCAAACAGAGCTTATCTCCGGTCTCTGAGAAGAAAGAGAGAGGGAAAAAAACTTTGCATCGACTTTGAATTATTTTTATTATACTTGATACTTGAACTGTTCATTAAGAGTGTGAAGTCCTCTATCTGGGGGGCACAACATATTGATACATGTTATATATTAGTTATTGGAATATGAATAATCATTGCAAAAGATACAATGGCATTATTTAAGGAGCATTTTCTTAATGTAAAAGGTTTTGTTTAATTAATGTAGAATGTGTTGCCATGATATTGCAGGTTGTATCAGTACAATGCACTCAGTTTTAATGTAGTTAACTTAATTTGTTAACAGTAGTTAACTTAATTTGTTGATTAATTAATTAATTATGAATTAACAAAACACCTGTTTTCTGATATCAGAAGGCAGTTACATTTCAACAGGTATCAGCCTTGCATTCATCTGCATTGTCATAAATAATCTATCAACGTTATTTAGGCAGTTGCATTTTGATTGCTTTGCACAATCAAACAGCTTGTACAACCTGCTCCTGCTACTATCTCGGTCACCTCAACGCAACATTGTGAAATGTATTTATCATTTTTTGTCAACAAAATCAACAGAATCAGATCCAACATTGTGCCCCCATATTATATATTATATATAATTGTGGAGTGTGTGTTGTTGGTGGCTGGTTTAAGCAGCCTCACCTGGTCGGAGTTAGACTGATTAGACTCTGGGACTGGGTGAGGCTGCACACCTGTGGGGCATTGGCCAATCAGGCCCACAGGTTAAACCAGCCACCAGCACACACACTCAGGAGGAGCTCCAGCATGTACCACCTGCTCTGTTGTTCAGACTACCACAACCTAACAATAAACCGGTTTACTCCTCAACTGCCTGTGTCCTGCTGTGGGAGAAGCCCTGGGAAAGCCATAGTAGATGGCATGTGGCAGGGGAGACTGCCACAATAATATATAATAACATAGATAGACTCATTTATCAGAGTTAACTTGAATGCATCAGTTTTGGACAAGGTTAGGGATGCGAGTAGGGATGCAAGAAATAGCAAAAAATGATCTGTTTCATTTAATGAACAACATGGAGGTTTCTTCCATAAAGTCCAAGCACAAGTTTTTCTACACGTACAAAAGTATTTGTATCAGGCTGTGTGCGAATCACTACAACTGTATCTTAAAGCATTTGACTATGTAGTGCAAGTGGAGTGAAAGTGTCAAACATGACTGATTATTGTTGTGATTATCATTTGATTAGTATTGTTTCCTTATACCTAATACTTCCTTGTTAAGAATATTAATGTTAGTAAATAATAATAATAATAATAATAATAATAGTTTCCAGAATCCGCCATGAGGCTAACGCCACACGGCTAATAATATATTATATAATATAATATCATATTATATAATATATATATTATAAAATATAATATAAAATATTATGATGCTAGCCATAAAACAAAACAATCACCCAATGATGACCATTTTCTTAACAGACGTGAAATACTGAATTGGTTTGACAAGACAGAAAACGTCAATTAACCCAAAAAATAGTAATTAAAAAGAAAATATACATATATATTATTTATATAAAATGGGAATGTTAGAAGACGGTTAGTAAACAGTTATAGAGTATTTCTTTGGTGTTTGGTTACTCCTCAGGGCTGGTGGATGGAGGTTCAGTCCCAGGACACGGAGAGCAGCTGACAGCTCATCTCCCACAGCCTCTTTGCTGATTCATCGCTTTGCGCCGCACTTGAGCAGCTAGCCGGGGCACAGTCGCTGTGGACGGGAGCAGAGTTGGGAGTTTGGGTCGGTAAGTCTTTTTAAATAGTTTGCCATTACAGGCCATTTCAAAATCTACCCTATTGTGACATCACATGTGGGAGTGTCCACCCAGGTGTATGATAGCTCGATAGATCAGCTACCGGCCCAACTGGTAAGGCTGATCTATCCATCATACATATGGGTGGACACTCCCACTTGTGATGTCACAAATAGGGTAGATCCACTGTTAAAAATGTGTTCACCTGTAGTATCCACCACTCTGGTTCTCCAGGGTTGGCTCCACTGCACAGTAGATGGAGGTCTGGGCCCCCTGGATGGAGGTCTTGGTGAAGGGACTCACCATCTTCATGATGGTCTGCTGGGGCCCGTTCAGGTGACGCCACAGTTCAGTCTGCACCACCCCTGGGTGCAATGAGTAGGCAGTCACTCCGGTACCTGGAAGATAACGATAAGGATTTAACATCACTTATGAGAGTACCCATACACTGGAATTCAAACTGCAGCGACAGCACCACCTGTGGCGAGACAGGGGTTAGTGCAACTGGTGCCAAGTGATTAAGCACGGGTAAATGGTAATAATAATCATTGTTCAACTTTAATGCAGATTAATCACCATGAATCATTACTAAAACAAACAAGTTAAGCAGTTTATGGCTGGTTAAGCAAAGCTAAAAACATGGTTTATACAAATAATGTATTATAATATAATAATAATAACATAATAACAGTTACAAGTGCTTCACACATAATGTAGTACAATCACAATAAAAACAATTACAATTACAAAATAGAGTTGGAGAGTAGAAAACGTAGAAATGTAGAACAAATCCAAATAAAGATTATAATCATCGTAGCTAACCTTCTAGTTTCTTGGCCAGTGAGTGGGTGAACAAGACGTTGGCTAGCTTGCTCTGTTGGTAGGCGGCATTCTTGTTGTAGCTCTTCTCACTGTTGAGGTCGTCAAAGTTCATGGATCCCCAGGCGTGCGCCGTGGAGGACACCGTGACGATCCGGGCGGGCGCCGAGCGTTTGATCAGATCCATCAGCAGGTGTGTCAACAGGAAGTGACCTAGTGAAAACAGTAACAAAAAAAACTAAAACATTTAAATAAACGGGTCCTCTACTGATCTATACACATGCCGTAATGATGACAGTTACGCGTATGAAAAAAGAGAGTAAACCAATGGAATCAGAGGGCTTGCTCCTCCTACCAAGGTGATTGACTCCAATTTGCATTTCAAATCCATCCGCTGTCTTCCCGTATGGAATGGCCATGATGCCAGCGTTGTTGATGAGGATATTGAGTTTGGACTCGCCTGCACAATGAACACATTCGAGGACCTGGCGTCAATCAACCAACCAATCAATCAATCAATCGCTTTATTTTAGCCAAGTAGTGTGTCGTATGTTTTGCTTTGATCTACATCTCAAATGTATGATCGATGTATTGGTGACTAGAAAAGCGCTTTCTAAAAATCCAGTGTGAGGCAGTGCACCATCTACCCTCTAGTGACATCACGCGTGGGAGTGTCCACCCAGACGTATGAAGGCTAGATCAGCCTACCGGTTGGTACAGTCCACTTGGTAGGCTGATCTATCCATCTATGGCTTGCAATGGCTAATCAACATCACGCCTGGTGGTAAAATGTGGTATAATAGTTGTTCTCCATTTGCCACCAGTAGCTACTCCGATCATCTGACCGGTCCATACCTTGGTTGACGGCGTCGGCGAACTCCCTGATCGACTTGGTGTCTGACAAATCCAGTTTCATGTACGCCACGTTGGTGTTCTGGGAGCCGTCGATCACCTCCTTCACGGCCGCGTGGCCCCGCTCCGCGTCCCTGCACGCCATGATGATCCGGGCCCCTGCGCGGCATTTCAGTCTAGTCAGTTAAAGGCTCCTATTTTACCACCAGTAACACTGGATACATCAAATCTATTCTCTTCTAGCCACTGGTGACATCACACGTGGGAGCTCACCTCCCTGCCGGACTGTACCAACCTTGTGGCTTGTAACGACTTATCAATGACGACCACACCTGGTGGTAAAAATATGGGCCCTTACACACACACACACACACACACACACACACACACACACACACACACACACACACACACACACACACACACAAAAACGCTATTTGGTAAATATACCGAGTACTTGCCTCTTTTGGCCAGGTCCAGGGCCGTCTCCTTGCCGATGCCAGTGTTGGCCCCCGTGATGACCACGGTCTTGTCCTCCAGCGTGGCGGTGGAGGACCAGGGCCGGAACAGGTTTCTGAGACGAGATGTGTTCAACTTGTGCAATACATTTTGTATTTTGGGGTGTGAATGGCATACACATGTTAACAAAAGAGTTATAACCTCCCCCCCCCCCTTTCAACACACTTTAAAAGAATATGAAGAAACATATATATATATATATATATGTATTCATTAGTCCAAATAAACACGGCAACGTCGTTAACAACATTACACAGATCATTACATCAGTAGTGTACAGTCCATTAAAATAAGATAACTTATAGTCTACGCTTTATTAGTCGCCAGATCCTTACCTAAACTTCTGCATCTTAAGTGAATATCGTGTTTTGATGACTTATAGTAGTGTAGTGAAGGTAATATTGGACTTCTGGGAGGTTTGCGGAAATGTGTGTAATACTACTTCTGCTTCCCTGTTGTTGTGTTACATCTGGTTGACTGCTACCTCCACCTACTGGTCAGGAAGGACTACACTCAATTATACTGCGTTTACTAACCCTAATTAACAACAACATTATAGTATTCCTGCTGAATAGTTGCAATAATCAGAATGTTGTGGTGGAGCATTACGGGACATAATTCACCGTGTATGTTTCATTTTAACTTTTGACCTTTCACCTTCACCTTACACAGCATGACCGGTCGGTCACCATAGGTTACTGCAGAAATAAATACTTTGTATTTTATTTCCTGCAATGAATTTACGAATGAATGAATGAATGAATGAATGGATGGATGAATGAATGAATGAATGAATGGATGAATGAATGAATGAATGAATGAATGGATGAATGGCGCTCTACAGTCAACCCAGCAGATACGCTGAAAATAATGAATGACTCCTACCACACTATGATCAGAGAATGTCAATAAATAAAGTATACAAATATAACATACGATCTAAATGTGTAGACTAAATAATGGTATTGTATCAACTGCTTATTCATTGATGAAAATGAATGCGTGCGTTTTCAACCCACGCGTTGTTTTAAAGTGTATCTTCCACCAGGGGGCGTCATTGTACCTTATAACAAAATAGAAACCTTCCGTTTGACATAAAGCTGTACCAATGACAGTCATATCATGCTAATGGTAAAATACATCATGTATATCAATCGCCACCCCACTGATATATTTTAACATTAATAATTTACCACAGTTTTATTACACCTTGTAACATCGAGATGCACAGATCGAACAAATCAGTTAGATCACAGAACAATCTCCCATTTGCAATCTGTGCAAGTGTGACCGGTCACACAAGCAGTGTTTGTGAATGGTTCAGACGTTCTGCAACCAGGAAATTTTTTTCCACCATCAGCTGATTGTGTGCAAGAAGAAACTTCCTTCTTCCTGAATCACATAGTTTAGTCACCAATAACTGAGTGTGTGTGTCTGTCTGTCTGTCTGTCTGTCTGTCTGTCTGTGTGTGCGTGATGCACACACAGTGTGACTGAGCCCCCAGTAAGGTTATACACACACACACACACACACACACACACACACACACACACACACACACACACACACACACACATGCCTGTGTGTGTGTGTGTGTGTGTGTGTGTGTGTGTGTGTGTGTGTGTATGTATGTGTGTATAGACACAGGGAGAGGGGACAGTAAACATCACTGTGAGGTCCCAGTATCCCTGCATGTGTTTATTTATTTATGTATTCATATTTACTATTGTCCTGATTAGGGGGACTGCAGGATATCCTGTCTGAGGATGCTCTCCCGAGACCAAATCACCTTTCCTGACTCCTGATTGCATTGTTCTCTCTCTCCCCATGTTTGCTTTAGGCCCGGAGGACAGTGGATGTCTCTGAGGTTGTGGCTGTCGATTAGCGTCTAACCTGGTGTCCAGTGTGTCTCTATATGGGTCACTATCGTCTAACAAAGGACCATAAGGGACTCTATAGAGGTCGTGTGTTTAGTGTTGTGACCAAATAGATGCCGTACATTTGTACATTTGCTTCTTTACTGTGTGTGTGTGTGTGCATGTACTTGTTGATGTATGCGTGTGTGTATGTGTGTGTGTGTGTGTGTGTGTGTGTGTGTGTGTGTGTGTGTGTGTGTGTACCTGCTGTTTGGAAGCTCCTACACACAGTAGTATCAGCATAATGATGGAGTTTCCTCCTGACGTCTTGAAGAAAAACATCCTGACAACCCTGTGTCCAAACACACCAACATCACACTAACTTCACACCAACATCACACTAACTTCACACCAACATCACAGTAACTTCACACTAACTTCACACCGACATCACACCATCATCACACGAACATAACACTAACTTCACACCAACATCACGGTACCTTCACACCAACATCACACTAGTGACCAACATCACACCAACATCACATTAGCTTCACACCAACATCACACCAGTGGCCAACATCACACCAACATCACACTAACTTCACACCAATGTCACACCAACATCACACTAACATCACACCAACATCACACCGACTTCACACCAACATCACACTAACATCATACCAGCATAACACTAACTTCTCACCAACATCACACTAACTTCACACCAACATCACACTAACTTCACACCAACATCACACTAGCGTCACACCAAC
>OOFB01008156.1:18961-35111 GCA_900323305.1 Trachyrincus murrayi | reverse complement strand
TGTGTGTGTGGTGGCTGGTTTAACCTGTGGGCCTTGATTGGCCAATGCCCCACAGGTGTGCAGCCTCACCTAGCCCCAGAGTCTAATCAGTCTGACTCAGACCAGGTGAGGCTGCTTAAACCAGCCACCAACAACACACACTCCTCAGGAACATTGTTCCAGGACAAGCAACATATCCTGTTTGACTATATCAGCGCTGCCAAACAGGTCGCACTCAATGATATGATGTGGTCATTATTTCATGTGTATATTTATTTTTCAGCTCGTATTTAATAAATTGGTGGAGCTCTGTGATGGCCAATGCCAGCTATATGCCTGACTCCTGTAAAAGTCATTTAGAAGGTTTTGCAAAGTAAACAATCTTAATTTTAAATCCATAATTCTACCAGTAGGTGGCACTAGAATCCCATTTTTGAGATAAGGATAAAGGATGGAGAACCGCCTTATTTCTCTTCTCTTAAACCCGAACAAAATATCACTTATTAAATTATTCCATTAAATATTCCATCTATAAACCAAACTGAAACGTGTAATGCTTGTTCTGTTACTTATTATTATTATTATTATTATTATTTTTCAAGCAAACAAATCGAGCCATTCTAGTGAGACTCACAACTCAACCTGGGGCCCCTCGTCTGGCTCGATACAGTCCATTATGTAATGTTTCATTAACGAGGCCATTGAGCATTTTGCCATGAATTGGTCCGCGGTTTGGTACTCATTCAAGTCTGCTAATACATTCATAACTTCATAAAACAAATAGTAGGTCTCCCCTGGCTTCTATACCTGAGACTTCCACTTACTGGTTAACGCTGCCTTGCTATCTCCCATTATTCCTATGATGACTGAGATTTGCTGTTTATTCCTATGATGACTGAGATTTGCTGTTTATTCCTATGATGACTGAGATTTGCTGAGGTTTAGTTTTAGTCTGGGTTGAGCTCCTTCCCTGCTGAGTCACTTTATTATGTGGCTCCTGGATAAAGCGAGATGAAGCAGCAGACTACTACTACTAGAACAACCCAGTTTCAAACCAACATTGCTTCTCTCAGTCTCTCCCCCTCATAATCTCTTTTCCACTTTTATACGAGGAACAACCCCTCACAACTCCGCCCCGGGCCGACCCCTTCCCAAACCTCCCCAAACCTCCTCTACTGTCTCTCAGAGGATCCGAGGCGCCACTCTCTGGTTCACCTTCCCTTTGAGATCCCACGACGGCCGGTGGTCTCTAAACACGACGATGGGTTGTCAGGAACAGGGTTGGATCCTCTGTGCGACCCTCGCAGTAACGCTTGTAACTCGGGTGCAGAGTGTAACGAGAGGGGAGCTCTTTCCGTTCGGGCCCAGCAGGGACCAGGTCCTGCAGCCTGGGGACCAGGTCCTGCAGACAGGGGACCAGGTCCTGCAGCCTGGGGACGACCAGACGCACAAACTTGCATTGGATAAACCGATCTTGTTTTACGACGGAACCTTCGATAACATCTATGTAAGTTATTTAAGTTATATAAGTTATGTCTGCTCAACCGCACTTATTGTGTCAGTGATCACAATCAATACATGTTTATTAAAAATATCAATATCTCTCTTTATATTGTAGGCCTAACTTACAGATTTCCATAACATTGTTGCGCGTATTATTGACCTACAAGTATCTCTGTTGAAAACATCTAAATACATTTCAAGCGTTCCTTGAACCATCGACACATTGATTTATAAAGCCAGCTTCTTCATGTCCATCAGTTGTGTGATCTACTCTGGAATGCTGTGGGGTCTTACTGTCGACCAGGGGCCAAAGTACTGAAAACATCACAGAAAGACATGTTAGGGCCTACTTGACAAAATGCTCGCATATTGTCATCAAAGATAATGTTATATCTAGGACTTATATTTTATATATAATAGTGTCATCATGAATCGATAACTATGCTGTATACATAATTTAAAAAAAGGTAACTTTGTTTAGAAAATCGGCTCAATTCTTAGTTTTTCAGACTCCTTCCTCGAAAACAACTTAATAACATAGCAGACATAGACGTTACAATGAAAGTCATTTATGCAGTTACTATGTAGCCTAGTGTTTAAGACTATTACAACTGTCCCACATGTTTACTTATTGTTGTTACAGTATGAGCATATTAATATTGCCAGGAGAGAAAGGTGTAATATACTTTCCAAAGTTAGTAGGTGTGTATTGTGCACTCCTGATGATCATTATGGGCTGTGAGTGTCTTGTTTAATGATCAGGCAATATCAATGGATGTCCTAATATGGCTATGCCCTGTGGGGAAGAGTAATACTTTAAGCCAGACATGATAATAATAAATAATTACACTTATTATAAGTGTATTGTTGTCTTCTTGTTGTGATTCAGGTAGGATTAAGTAGTATGAACATGTATACAAATACCTATATCTTGTCAAGTGGCCAGATGTGTGCAGTTGACGTCTCTTTGCAGTGCTGTCTCGCTTTTTGGCAGGAAGTGGCTGTGTTGGAGATTAATGTGCAATCTGTAGGATCTCTGGGTCTGGGCTGAGGACAGGAAACGGGACGGCTCTGGCCAGAAGCGGTGTTCTAGTTTTTCCCGGCGCTGCTTGGGAACTACAATAAATAACTGTGTGTGTGTGTGTGTGTGTGTGTGTGTGTGCGTGTTTTAGTATTTACAGGAACCTATTTATTTATTAACATTATTTAACAACTCTGCACGAGTTCATGAAGAACTTTATGAGTGTATAAAAACAGAAAAAGCCCCAGATCATATCTTGTGTGTTTGTTCATTAGCGACTTTTGTGAGCCGCTGCAGCTGCCCTAAATCATTAGTCTAATGAGTTTTGGATCAAAGTGGGCCCAAAACACACACACACATACACACACACTGTTCACCTCTACGGAGGAAGAAACACTGCGTGTGTTATTCCAGAATAACACACGGAATGGAATGAGTCTGTAAAAGCCATTAGGTCATCGCGGTCCACCGAGCCCCCAACCAGCCCCAGGCTACTAACTGAACCAACTTGCTCCGTTTCAGATCAGCACCAATGGCTTTGTTGCCACGGCCCAGCCGTCCGCCGAGTCGACTTATCTCAGCAGCATGCCCCCGAAATTCGGCATGATCGCCGTGCTGCAAGGCAACTTGGACACCAGCGATGCCATCGGGAAAGTGTTCTTCAGGCAGGACTCCAGCCCTGCCGTCCTGCGGCAGGCGGCCGATTACATCAACAGGGCCTTCCCAGAAGACGACGAAGTGGACCCCACCCACGTGGTGGTGGTTACCTGGGTAGATGTCGCCACCCACGAACCCCCGAGCAGAGGGGACGGCATCGACAAGAAGGTAGGATTCACTCTACGGGCTGCCGTCGAGAGAGAGGGCTGTCGTGACTGAACTGAACTCAATGATTGATTTATATTCTTGACATTTCGTCATACAGAGAAACACCTTCCAGCTAGTGATTGCATCCCTGGAGACGGCCTCTTACGCAATTGTGCTTTATGAGAGGGGCGGCGTGCAGTTCGACTCCACACCAGTAGATGGCGGTAGTGTGCCCATGCAAGCTGGCTTCAGCAAGGGTTTGGTCCAGCACTTCTTTTATTCCAGTCAGGGGCCCTACTACCGCATCACTTCTGATGAGGCCTCCGTCAGGGCGCTAGCAGAGTAAGTGTTTTGAGCACCACCGACTGCAACTTAGAACGTCTTTCCCAAATGGAAAATTCGGTTCATTAATAAATGAAGATTGTGTTGAGAGTTGTTGTTCCAATTTGTTCCGCCCTCCTAGGAAAACCAACACGGGCGTGCGAGGTGTTTATGTGTACGAGATTGGAACTTCGCCCTTCTTCTCCAACGTGGCCCCGGGGGAGGTCACCGACCTGCCAGCCGAGAGGCCCCAGCAGCCCGGGCCCGAGAGGACCGGTTATGGCACAGGACAGCAGGTGGAGGACCCTTCACTTCAGTTCCAGCCCAACTATCACCCGGAGAACCCCGAAGTGGTGGTGGTGGACGACGGGGACATTAACGTAGACGGTGGGTCTGTAAGAAGCAGGGGGTCATTGCCTCGCTGACTCTGACTTGCTTGTGACTGCATTTATGTCGTTTGCTCTGGTACTGCTGTTGTCTTTTCATATTGAGTGCTTTGTGGACTTGCTGACTCATTCCAATCGTATCATTCTGCTTACTATTGCGTCTGTTCACTCCGCTTGCAGTGTTCCAGTACAACTCTGAGACATGCGCGGCCAGTAGAAGCAAATGCGGCCCTTTCGCCGAATGCCGGGACTACTCCGGCGGCTACTGCTGCCACTGCACGCCCGGTTTCTATGGCAACGGAAAGCAGTGTGTGGCGGAGGGTGAGGACCTAATTCTGTGCCGCCTGCATTAAAACGCTAACACGTGCTGGGAAGCGTTTGAGACATTGAGATGACCGATGCTTGGCTCTTTCACCGCAGGAAAACACCAGAGGATCAACGGAAAGGTGCACGGAAAGGTTTACGTGGGCAACTCCCCCTCGCCGGTGGAGTTCAGCAACAATGACCTCCACTCGTACGTGGTGGTGAACGACGGGCGCTCCTACGTGGCCATCAGCGATATCCCCGACAGCCTCGGGCCCTCGCTCCAGCCGCTGTCAGCCCTGGGTGGAATAATCGGATGGGCCTTCGCCCTGGAGCAGCCTGGCTTCAAGAATGGCTTCAGTATTGTGGGTGAGGGAGAGATTGTAGACGATTGGGCCGAGCAAGAACAAACCATTTGGATTTGCTTCTGCTTTGCCGCTCAAGTGACATTTTCATGATTTGCGTCCGTCATTAATTATTTTCACTGAATTCAAGAAGCATGCTTGAACTGTTGACCCACCATGCTCTGAAGACCTCAGCTCGGGGAGCAAACAGCTGCCCATTAACTTACATTGTCATTACATCATCTCTGACAGAGAACAGGGACGGAGGGAGAGGATGGGGGTGGGTGGGTTGGTGGGTGTGGGTGGGGGGTGCTCACAGTTCATTCAGAACTTTTGAGGGATGTTTTTCTTGACGTTTTTTTCCCTCCTCCTCTGCAGGAGGGGAGTTCACGAGGCTGGCCGAGGTGACCTTTCAGCCGGGGAACGAGAAGCTGACCATCATGCAGGAGTTCAAAGGCATCGACGAGCACGACCACCTGGTGGTGAGCACCGCGCTGGAAGGCCGGGTCCCGGAGGTGCCACGCGGGGCCAGTGTACAGCTTGACAAATACTCTGAGATCTACCAGTACTCCAACAACCGTAAGACACAAGAGTCATGTCAACGTTAAACACACGTATGGACACATGCAAACTTCTAAGTTGCAAACAATGCTACTTGTCAGGCATTATATTTGGCAGTATATTAAATATAGATTTGATACATTATAGATTTGATATATTATAGATTGAGATTGTGTTGAGACAAGTAAAAGCCATTCCTAAACATTATTGCATGATAACAAATCACAAATCTTCTTGATTCTCAATTTTCCCATGCAAATGTAACATGTGTGCTTTGCTCTATTTACTCTATATCTATACTGTGTATCTGTTAATGCTGTTAGACGTGACCCTGTATAATTCCCAAGACACTTTTGATTCATCGCTGAACCTCCAAGTGGTGCAGGGGATACAGAGCAAAGCCGGGAAACCATACCTCGTCTGTTTTTGTTAACCACATCTGTCCTCCCGCTCATCAGTCATCACCTCGTCCTCCACGCGGGATTACGTGGTCAGTATGCCCGAGGGCACCACCGAGACCAGGACTTACCAGTGGCGTCAGACCATCAGCTTCCAGGGCTGCCAACACGACTACACTTCCAGGGACATGAAACCCACCCAGATGCTCAACGTGGACCAGGTCTTCGTCATGTACGACTCCAACAATCAGCTCATCCGCTACGCCATGAGCAACAAGATCGCCGACGTCAACGGTGAGGTCACGCAGGTTATTCTCGTCCCCGCGGGGCTTCCTGTTTTGGTATTATTTCACTTCCTTCCTGGTGTACTAGCATTCCACACCCTGGCCCAGAGAGCTCATGTGGGACTTTTCCTGATAGCCTGGTGATTGCTGCGGTGATTGGGAGGAAAGGCTCAGAGCAGTTATTCTCTCTATAGCGTGAGATCTTATCTCCTCACGACGACCGCTGTAGACCACGTGAACCACGTTGTACCTAACCGGGCCCCGTCTCGTGTCTTCTGTCAGGAGGAGAACCGGAGGAGAACCCCTGCTTCACCGGGAGACACGGCTGTGACACCAACGCTGTCTGCCGACCTGCACAGGGCGTTCAGTTCACCTGCGAATGTGCCGTCGGCTTCGACGGCGAAGGACGCACGTGCCACGGTGCGGCTGGAACATTTATTACAAAACAGCGCCCATTGTGTCTGAATACATACATATGAATGCAAGTGGCTTTGAAGGGGAAAGAAATATAATTTAATTTGGCAGATATTTTCATGATAAATGATTCCATCAGGGGAATGGTATGTATCCGTAAGGAGCCATTGTTTCATTTGCCATTAGGCACAATTAGTAATTCCTTCCTTCCTGGGAAGTTGGGCACTCCTTGACAATTAGCAAAGGAAGATCTCAGCGTAAACACAGCCACTGTTCTACTGTGCCACATGGTCCCAGACCAAACATTCAATCAAAGGACAGCATATCCAGTTCCCAGCCCACTCTCAATATATCTGGAGCTTTTACTTTGGAGAGGGATCAGACAGGAACCGCTGTAGGGCACGAGGAGGAGAGAAAAGAAGGATGTTTTTCAGGCACTATAAAGATAGGTTCTCCAGATTGTTGTAATTAGGAAAACTGAAAACGCCTTCTGTGATCCTTAGAAAGCGGCATCAGAATAAAGATAATGTACAGAGTTCTCAGATTCATTGGGAAACTGTAATCAACTGCAATTCTTTGGTGATTCACTTTTGACTGTTGTTGTCTGTATGTATGCTTACCAGACATCGATGAATGCAGAACGATCCCTAATATCTGTGACCAGAATGCCATCTGCAACAACCAGCCTGGAACTTTCCGTTGTGAATGTCACGAAGGCTATCAGTTTGCCAGTGATGGGCACGCATGCATTGGTAAGTGGCATTGCATGCATTGCCGAGTACAATTGCAAGTCACCAGTGGGTTGATATATACAAACAATATAAGGCATGAAACCATTATTTATCACAAATGGAGAGTTATGGAGGTGTATGATTAGTGGTATGGCATAGCTGTGTTGAACTAGTACTGTGGAAAGAATAATTAGGGTGCAGGTCCAACAAGGGAGCAGATGTGTGTGTGTGTGTGTGTGTGTGTGTGTGTGTGTGTGTGTGTGTGTGTGTGTGTGTGTGTGTGTGTGTGTGTGTGCGTGTGTGTGTGTGTTCACACAAGCCTTTTAGCCAGTGTTTCTTCTGGGACGGCTTACTATCATTAGCTTTGAGTAGTTGTGTTATAGTGTGTTTGATACATCAGATCAGAATAGGTTTTGCTAAACGTTTACATTTGCAGTATGAGTGATCCAATGAGAGCCCAGAAGCCAGAACACAGAAGAACAAAATATTTGCATGTGTATTTTATATGCCATAGATACTTAGAAAACGATTGGCTGCATTTCTTTCCTTACCCCTTAAAGGACTATTCTTGTCATCCTAATCTTCATTGTACTTACATATCGGATCTATTCATTTTATTTGACCGATTGGATTGAAATTGGCGGCTAATCTGGATTGATATCTCACTCATTCTTCTCTTCTTCACTCTCTTGACCAGAAGTCAGCCGACCTGTTAACCACTGTGACGAAGGATCCCATAACTGTGACATCCCTGAGCGCGCTCAGTGCAGCTACACCGGAGGCTCCGCCTACATCTGCTCTTGCCTGCCAGGATTCATAGGCGATGGCAAAGTGTGCCAAGGTACACACACTTCATCATTAACACGATGCAGCAATATACTGTAGATACTTCACTCAAGTGTGTACTTTGGTTTTCTTTTAGTTAGTACAATCAGTTCAGCTTCCACATTCCACAACAAGGATCGTGGGGACATAATTGTTAAACCGTAAGACCGGGGGAGTGTAGATTGGTTATACATCTGGTACTACTGAACAGTAGGACATGAAACACAGCAGATGGTCAATGCATATGTTGTTGACCCCCCCCCCCCCACACACACACACACACACACACACACACTCTCAAGAAAACCGTTCATATTTTCCATCCCCTCTCTCCTTTTCTCCATATCTCTCCTGTCCCCCTGTTTTGTACACAACCGGCATCTGCTCAAATCATCCATAAACACAACTACATGGTCAGCTTCAACAGCCCTCTAACCGCTAACTCAGTGAAGACTGAAGTTCACCAGATCTTTCAAAGTGGACCTCTGACTCTCAACGCCCAGAGTAACAGTCTCTTCTCTGTTGCTTGTGTCTTGTGTCTTGATTCTTAACTTGTGCCCGAAGACACGGATGAATGTCAGCCTGGCAGCTGCCACCAGGACGCTGTCTGTTACAACACCCAGGGATCCTTCACCTGCCAGTGCAGGCCAGGTTACTATGGAGATGGCTTCCAGTGCTCCGCAGGTGAGACTCTTGGAATGTTATCCCCCCTTTGTCCCTTTGGTCAGTGAGAGGCGTAATAACATTCAACACGCTCTCTCTGGTCAGGTGGACTGGATGTCGTGTTTGTGTATTTAATCTGGTATTAACGAGGCTGGGGTTAATATAAGGGTTGTAGATTGTTTTCTACCATCTATTAGTAATGTCTGGGCTTAACATCAAGAACGGTGAAAGAGATTTTCAGTCTTAACTGAATTGTGTATTTTTTGCCAAAAAGATTGCTCTAGAAAATGGGTATTTAGAGTAGTTTCTAGTCTTATTTTTAACTGGATTTATATATTCCCCAGAGAGGACAAAGACTCAGTGCGAGGCCCACAGAGACAGTGTCCTGGGGGCCACAGAGTTTGGCGCACGTGGGCCCCGGCCGGTCGGCCACTTTGTCCCCACGTGCACCGATCGTGGCGCCTATGCGCCTGTCCAATGTCACGACAGCACGGGACATTGCTGGTGTGTGGACCACCGCGGACAAGAGATCCCCGGGACACGATCCGGGCCAGGACACCGACCGTCTTGTGAGTGACACCTCCATGGCTGATAACCAAAGAAATCCTTCATTGTCAATGCTGTTAGTATTTTATACAAAATACACACTGGGCACTTTCTTCTTTTAGGCCTGCTGTAAGTGGAGTTGTGTGTTTTTATGTTTTTATGTTTCTTATGTCACACTGTTGATGGACAATAAAGTTTTCTGAATCTGAATTTGAATGTACTGTTGGATCGCCACCACTAGGTATTGACCACGATGAGTCGCAGCCCCCCGTGAGACCCAGTCCTCGGCCCGATGTCCACCCGCTTCCATCGGGAACACACCTGCTGTTTGCCCAGAACGGCAGAATTGACCATATCCCCCTGGAGGGCTACAACATGAAGCCAGACCAGGCCAAGACTGTCCTCCATCTGCCTGTGAGTTTGTCACATTATTTCGCAACCTGTTGTTGCTCAGATCACTTTCTGTGGTCGGCTAGAGAAGCCTATGTGATGTTTTATTGGATTTTCTGTGGTTCAAAGATGTTTGGACTTCTATCAAATATGTGAAATGCTATATGTTGAAGATTCAGTGTGCTCCTCATTTTCATGTTAATAGTCATGCCTGTTTATTTAGGATGTTTGGTTAGAACGGTGTACGTCTGTGCTGTCTACTGTGTATATGCCTTCGTGACCTTAGAAATGTCGTTTTAGATTCTCACTGTTCGGTAAGAGCTTTGTGCCGCTTAGGATTTCAAAAAGCCCATATGCAATGCTTGTTACTTTAAGCATAAGCCTAGGATATTAAATGCGACTTCATCTTAAGCAGAAATAAGAGTGCTAACTTGTAGGTATTTCTCAACATTCTGGAGAAAGCAACCACATCCCACTGTTGTAATGAGTGTCTTTTGTACATGTTGTCAGTCCGCTGGCCTGTAATAACCAGCTTGCGTTTTAACTCCCATGTTCCCCTTCTGCCCCATGCTCTGGAAAGAGGGAGGCTTGTACTTTATTGGAGACACATGGTGGCATTCTTTCTAATTGCTAACATCAGTGCAACACCCTGGAACTACACACTGGATTTCATGTTCAAGTCCCAAACCAGCTGGCTCTAGTTTTAGTGGAGCTGTCGAGTCTCCATAGTCTGCGGTTGTACTTCTTCCTTGGCCTGTTTTTGTTTGTTCTGAACTGTGTCTAGACGTTAATGTCCGAAGATGTGCGGACCCATTTGCTTGTTTGTTAGTTTTTTACCACGCATCGTTCACTTTTTCAAAGAACCTGCACTTCAAAGACATTGGCTTGTTGACCTCTCCGCAGGGTAAGCTCATCGTCGGGGTGGCCTACGACTGCGTGGAGAAGATGGTTTACTGGACTGAGATCAGCCCGTCTTCCATTAACAAGGCCAACGTACAAGGAGGAGAGAGCCTTCCGGTCATCCAGTCAGGTGGGGGTCCCCAGTCGCAGTCCATTCAGCTTGAAAACCACATCGGTTCTTTTCTTGCTTTACACACTTTACACTCCATTGCCAAAACATCTTTAAACAATTTCGCCATCGCTCTTGAACTGAGCGTAACTGATGTGTAACTGCTCGTCTCCTCCCCAACAGGGGTGACTAGCCCAGAGGGCATCGCCGTAGACCACCTGGGTCGGACTATATTCTGGACTGACTCCAGTACCGACCAGATTGAAGTAGCCTCTATGGATGGGTCTCAGCGGCGGGTCATCGTAGACTCAGACCTTGTGAACCCTCGTGCTATCATTGTAGACCCCCCTAATGGGTGGGTCTTCTTCATTTGTTGCCCATTTATTTACCATGCTTTGATACCAACATTTTTCTAGCATCTCACCTCACTGCGCTCATATTCCTTCCAAAGAAATCTCTACTGGGCCGACTGGGATCGAGACGCCCCCAAGATAGAAACCTCTTACATGGACGGGACCAATAGACGGGTGTTGGTGAAGGATAATCTTAGCCTTCCAAACGGCTTGACCTATGAGCCCCAGAGCTCTCTGCTATGTTGGGCAGATGCAGGTTGGTTTCAGTGCACATTCAATACCGAGGCTGTTTCTGTTTGACTAAATTGCCTACATGCCACATGAAAGGACCTAAAGCACAAAGCATTTTTCTTCCTTTTATCTTTTGGCGCCATAGATTTTCACTGTTGCTCAAAAGCACTTTGGCAGAAGAAACAGTGTGGCATTTAAATGTTGCCATGTGATATGTCAGTAGTAATAAGGAAAACACAGAACAGGCCTTGTCCTGTAAAGGAACAACAGGAATTGTCCCATAACTGTCTCTTGCTTGTAGGCACACGGATCCTGGAGTGTATGAACCCGGGACGCGGGGACCGCAGGAAGATGACTGAGGGGATCCAGTACCCTTTCGGGATGACTGCTTATGGAAAAAACCTTTATTACACAGACTGGGAGAGGTAGGCTCCATCACCAAGTGTTTGTCACCAAAAAAAAAAGTTTGTCCCATGAACAAAATTCATTGATTTTTTTGTATATCCGTATAACTTTACGGTTAGACTCAAGACAGTGGTATGCGGAAATGTATCGTGGAGTCATACTCGTTGTGTAACACATTCCCTGCAAAAATCACCATCTAAAGTATAAGGTTATTTTAAAATTGATACAAAAAACAATGAACCCTTTTATGTACCGTTTGGCATGGTGTAAGAGACCAGCGTTGTCATGGTGGCCCATTAGAAGGCAGAAAATAGAGGGCCAAAGGTCAACCTTCCAACACCACACCAAAAGCAAAGGTTCAGGCCTTGATGTTCTCCCAAGCTCTCTCCCCTGCACACTGGAGTGCTTTTCCCTCTCCATGTGGCCATGCGGGACCCTGACCACGGAGAGGGTGCCAGGCGATAGAGAGGGTCAAGCAGGCAGCTTTAAAAAGTGACAGCTGCTTGCCATTTTTCAGCCTCTTGAGTGTCTGTGACCTGTCTCCTTCTCTCTTCTCTTCTCCTGGATCTCCTTCTCTCTTCTCTTCTCCTGGATCTCCTTCTCTCTTCTCTTCTTCTGGATCTCCTTCTCTCTGATCTCACCAGGGATTTAGCCTGGCAAGAAATCGCTGTATGACTGAGAGTTTTGGGTTTGGATTTTGGCTGTGTGTGTGTGTGTGTGTGTGTGTGTGTGTGTGTATGTGTGTCTCTCTGTTTGTTTGTCTTTCGTAAGGGGGAGCCTAAATGCTTTCTAAGCACTTCAAAAAGGAGCCAAATGAACTCTTAACTTCCCCCCCTCTTCTTTCACCAGGAGCCCGTACACGGTAACATTTCTGCCTCTCGATGACCTACCCGCTCTGTTGATTATGTTTACGTTAGGCTGGCGCTGGTTGCGGTGGACACCCATGTTGGCCGAGAGACGTCCGAGTTCCTGCCTCTCAAACGCACCAAGTTGTATGGAATCACCACGGCGTATGCCCATTGTCTAGCCGGTACACACTCTTCTACTCAGCCTTCACATACTTAATGCGTCGATGATACTTACTGTGTTTCCTCTTTTTATGTTGTAACCCCAAATGTTTACAAAAAAATGCATTCTGTTTGCACAATGTCCTGATTCATAGACCGGTCTCAAGAGCATTTGTTAGAAATGCTGTCATCCTGGTGAATTTGTGGGTTGTTTCAGCCTCTGCCTCAGCAACTATTGCTAACACTAATAGGTTCCTTGCATGGGAAACGAAGCCCCAACATGAACCCCTTTGAGTTCAATGAAGACCTTTTTTGAAAAGAGAGTGCGGATGTACTCCTCAACCGTGTAAGTAACGGGAGGAATTTCCAAGGACTCCAAACCTCCAAACCTCCCCGCTAGATAAGAGGGCATAAACCCAGAGAATGCAGAACCAAGGGGCCCTTCAACATCTGGAGTCTGCTACGTCTCAGCCAACTATGTATGAGACTCTCACCCAACTATGTATCTGTTGACCTCATAGAGGAGAGGCCGTCGCGCCTCCCCCGTTTCAGGGTGGACTGTCGTATATTACATATCGGAATATAATCGTTTGAGGTATTCATCTATTCTATGTTGTTCTTGTCTCTCCTTCCCCCCCAGGACAAAACTACTGTGCTGTGAACAACGGAGGTTGCACTCATCTCTGTTTAGCCACGCCAAATGGACGCTCCTGCTTGTGTCCTGACGACGCGGCCAGCGTGGGCTGTGTAGAGAGGGAGGGCAGGCAGTGAGATGGAGATGTCGAGAGAGAAGGAGAAGGAGAGAGAGAGAGAGAGAGAGAGAGAGAGAGAGAGAGAGGAAATGTTTGGTGGAGTCACAAAGTGTTCTTAAGTGTAACTGCTGAAAATGACATTCGGAGGTGGTTTAGTGTGCCTTTGTATCACGCAGTGTAATACTCGACAGTAAAGACAAAAACAACATAATTCATCTGCCTTTATGAATATATATGAATGCCTATCAGAATTGTAAATATATACACATTTTGTTGACATTGTTTTATATTAGTGCACATAATCTAAGGAAAAAAAAGAACTACAGGGATATTGAATATTTAAATGTGAAATTCATTACAGCAATAAATTACATCAGGTGCTCCACCGTGATTATTATTTTTTTACATACTTCAACGTCAGCTCTGTAAGACTGTAACACTGTTATATTGTGGCATGTTTGGGATATCTAATTGACAATCAAATGAGAAGAAAACATGCCTCAAGAGGTGCAAATACTATGAACTGGGTTTACGTTCTGGGAAGTGAATAAACAAAGTTACATGGTTGTCTCTGAATAAAGTTACAGCGCCATCGTGTGGGATGTAGCCTATGTCACCACTGCACTACAAACATGACCGTTGTTATTCGAAAAATACATTTGAACGTATTTATCGTAGTTTCTGAATATATACTGTATATAGGGTACATGCCAACAGAACAACAACAGCATGCATGTAGCCTATATAACTGCCCATGCTCCTTAGAAACATATTAAAATCTATTTTGTTTTTCACCAACCTGAATAATGTATTGTTTTTACAAGCAAAAAGTTGGAAATGTAACTAAGGGGATTATGGGATAGTTAGGGGATCATGAAAGACTTTTTTACTTTCATCCTTATTTTGTTGTTGCACTGAACGTATCCAGTGTGTAGAAGTTTACAATCAATAGTAATGTAAATTCTTAGCACATTTTAGAGGATATCAAATCATAGCTGAATATGTCGAGAAAAAGAATGTCTTTAATTTACTCAAAAATATAGACATTAGAATTAAACTGCATAAGCCGCATGCCATAAACTAATTTTACAAGGACAAGGTCAATTGAATATATTGAATAAAATCCTCAAAAATAAATTTTTATTTGTATTCATTTCATAAAAAGAGAAGATGTAAGGTGTAGCATGCTGGTGTATTGGTGTGATGGTGCTGATGGTGGTACTGATGGTGTGGGCTAAACCATCCTAAACCTTTTAGGATGCTGGCTATTCGTTGGATGAGAGAACTTCGAATTGCATAAAGGCAGGTACGCAATAAAGAAAAAAGGTAGAACGAAAAATGTATATAATAATAATAATAATAATTCATTATGTATTTCTGTTTGGACAATGTTCGACAGCGCATACAGTCAGCGCATACAGGCTACATACAGTCATTCACAACAAGCACAGGCTGCACGATAATGACAGCTTTCCTATTTAATGTCAGACAGTACTTGGCTTCTCAATGTATGTAAACACACATAATGCATGTACACATGGTTGAGACAGTAGAGTCATTTCATCTTTTATCTCCAGCATCCTCTTTCAGTCTTTCATGGTCCCGATGTCCGGGTTTTATCTTTCAGAGTAAAAGTTTCTATTTACGCGATTTTTTCCCCCTCCCTATTCTATTGCATATATACAAGGAGCAAAGAACAATAAACCTTGTAATATTTACACCTATAAATTAAATTCCGGATCCAGACGTGGACAAAACGAATTATTTTTGTAAATAATTAAAGAATGGCTAATCAGATAGCAATGCAAAACCGAATTAAATAGAGAAACGATTTAGACTTTGCCACTGGAGGCGCCCTGGGATGACGGCGTACAACCTGCAGGTGTAACTGCAGCCGGTGGAGAAAATACACGGTCGGCTTTTACTTTGAAAGCAACGTTCTTAACCAGAAGTTGTATTCCGGCAGCGCGCTTTTATTTTGGTGTCGTATCTTATTGACTGTTGACAGACAGGCTAGCGATGGGTTTCGTTTCGGTTTAGTTTTGAATCATTTTGTTTGCAACAACGCTGGTATTATAAAGATGATATATGTGTGGCCACACAGTTCCCCTCGGCTCAGTATATCGGGACAGGACGACCAACCGCCAGCCAGTGCGTAGACACTGAATGAAGTATCGATATGCTGTTATGCTAGCTATTGACAGCTGCTCTGCAGACGCCGCAGTCAGAGAGACAGGTCATCGCAATATGGATGTGCTATGAATGACTCCCAAGACCCGCTCCTGGCTTTTTGGGGGACACTTTCGGGACATTTGGATGACTGAGGCGACCGAGAAAAGGACCAATCAGTGATTTCCGACTTCCCTTTACCTCCTCTTGTCGAAGTTGTCCGAGACATGGCCCGTCCACACCAGAATGATCTGTCGTTTGCGTGGGAGAAGTATATGGACTGTCGACTACAGGGAGCAGATCTACAGGTAGGTGCACATGTGTGGTGTGTGACATGGGCACAATTAATCAAACTGAACACTGACATTAAGGGACTATCATAACTCCTACGAATATTAGACGAAAATAAGGAATAATAAGAATTGCATGCTTTTTGTTTTTTGCACATAGAAGTAAGGGAAGTGCAAGTGTTTGTATTTGTACTGCATGTACCTAGCTTTGTTGTGTGACTTGAGTCCTAATCTAACAGAACCAATTAGATTTCTTGGTAATCTGAAAGGAAATAAGATAATAACATTTGATGTGGAAACGAAACTTCTGCGTCAATGTGAATAGACACAAATTGCACACACACACACACACACACACACACACACACACACACACACACACACACACACACACACACACACACACACACACACACACACACACACACACACACACACACACAGCCGTACCACCCTGAACG
>OOFB01008156.1:0-15720 GCA_900323305.1 Trachyrincus murrayi | reverse complement strand
GGTTTAGCTGAGCTTTTGTGTGGCAGTATTGATTTATGGCTGGAGAGAGAGGTGTACTTCTCTTCTGGGGTAAGCAGCCTGGCTTGACGTGAGTGTGTGTGTGTGTGTGTGTGTGTGTGTGTGTGTGTGTGTGTGTGTGTGTGTGTGTGTGGCAGATGATCTTTAAAAAGTTTCACCGTGGAACAGAAGCGTACGTCTGAATTCAACCACGTAACCTTCTCGCCTGCTAAGCGGGGGGGTCCGTATGCACACTCAGATGAAGATGAGCTGTGTGGTTAGGAGGACAGCGGCGGGTCTCTCGGGTCTTTTCAACCATTCACCTGCAGGCTCTGAAAAAGCTGCTTCTTTTCTTTTGCAAACTGATGTACGGGAAAGCCCAGGCTAAAACCTGAGAGGGTGGAGAGCAGATGGCTGTATCTCCTCTATGAGGAGATGATCCGATGAGCCACAGACCACATCCTGAGGTGTTCAGGCCAGAATTGGGATGGAATTCCGTAAGTGTGCCCACTGCAATCTGGGCACAATGTGAACAGATTACCGGCCACTTCATTAAAACCATAATCCATGTCCTCTACCCCCACTGATCCCACAACAACTCACGCACACCACTATTGCTGTGCTCTCCTCAACATTGCATAACCCTAACCCTACATAAGCCCTACTACTGAAAAAACACTTTGGACGTATATAGAAGAACAGAAAGGCTTCTCTTGCACGAGCTCCATTTTAACATGTATTTATTATTAACAGGAAATGAAATGAAATCCAGTGTCTGGACAGGTCTGTGTTCCAGTCTGGTGCATCTGATCACAAAAGTGACATTAAAGTTGCACGTGGTAACCAAGACGAGATATTGCCCTTGTGCAAACAGGGGTTATCTTTATTTGTCAACCTAGAGGCCTAGTGTGCTGTATATGTAACTTAATAAAGGACACGCAAATACTCTACACATCTTCCATGTCTGATAGAGGGTAACTGCGATCATTGATAAGGGGAGCAATAAGCAAGCAAGGTGTTTTATTGGTGTTTAGAGTTCATGGTATTTGCTTTGCAGAATCTTGTCTTGGAGGTCTGTTATCTGGCCATATTGTATTGTCTCGGCAATCTAACCCTGTTAAACCAACGGCCGTGTGTGTGTGTGTGTGTGTGTGTGTGTGTGTGTGTGTGTGTGTGTGTGTGTGTGTGTGTGTGTGTGTGTGTGTGTGTGTGTGTGTGTGTGTGTGTGTGTGTGTGTGTGTGTGTCCATTTTTTCATTAAGGCCTTGAATGGAAACTGAGTGTTATCTCATCACCTGCGTCAGTTGTTCCTTTACTTTGGTGGTGGCGTGTGTGTGTATGTCTACACATGTGATGTAGACATGTGTGTGTGGTATGACAACACACTGGGGGGTGTGTCCTTATGTGTTAACTAGGGTTGGGTATCGTTTGGGTTTTTTCCGATACCGGTGCTAAAACGATAATTTTTAAACGGTACGGTGCCTGAACCGATACTTTTTAAAATCTAAAGCGAAAAAAACTCAATTAAAGAACGCAAAGAAATTGAACGATATATTAATAAATAAATAATAACAAAAACATAAGTCAGCTACAATAATTTAACAGTAAATAACTTACAATACTAATACATAACAGCAAAATAAATTCCAAGTGCAAACTTCGACAAATTCTTAATTGTCATTCTTAAACAAATATAATCATGTCTGCTTCTCTGGCAAAATATGACTCCTCTCCTAGACGTGGTGCAATCACACACCAAACAAGTCAGAGCGTGCCACTTGAAATCCTCTGTATGAGGCGGCACCGCTTTCCTCTCGCCAGTGAAGGTGCGTGTGGTAGCACTAGAGGGCGGATATTTCAATTGGCAGCTCGGGCACCAAAATGAGGCACCGAAATCTCCGTTGTAATTCGCTCCGGTAGGTAACCACTCTCTCTACCCTCCCCTCCCCTCTCCTCCTCCCGCCAATCTCCTCTGGTGAGTGTCGACATGTCTGTAGTTAGTACCGTGGTTAGCCAACCCACATTTCAAGGGAATCCACTCTCTCAGTGAGTATCTATACAACCTTTGCCAAACTACCTCTTCATGACCCGTCTCTGCATTCACTTTAAGTCGCTTGAATGTGTCTTCTCATTAATGGTTACTAACATTTCTGGGCTGCAGCGCATTTCTGTCCATTTGACGAAGAACTACCACCGATGTGGTACTCTGATAGCCGAGTCTGCCGTAGAGTGAAGATTTCTAACACTAGAAGGCTCTTCTTATTGTTTCATAAATGTAAATAATGTTTCACGATGTAGTAAGGCAAACTAACACGTTAATAAGAAAAAACTAAACACAGTCTAGAGTACACTTTCCCTTCAAGGATTGTATAATGTAAATTATATCTGCAGTCCACATCGAGCAGATAATCATCACACACACACATATTGCAATGAGAGCCATTTTAAGGAAATTACATTTTGTTTTCAAGTTGCCACAGAAAGAAAGATGACTCACCCAAAAATTATCAGTTTCCCTTTGAGTCAAGTCCATCATGGAATTGTAATCACAGAGCTGTGCTCAATCATAAACCAAAGTTTCCAGCAAAGAAAACACAATTTAATTATGGATGTTTATCGAAAATCATAAGGTTAAATATGTGCGATGCCATATTGTGGAAATGACTCCTATTTTAATATGAGGCTGTAACCTAGCCTCATATTAAAATAGTATGCAATGATTTTATAGATAGTTACATTTGCCCTGAAAATAATACTTGGCTTCTGCTTTTTCAAGTGTCAATGTTGTGTGCCATGTACTTTACCATGGTCAAATTTCTTTAAAATCAGTTTGAATATTAATAAAAAACAACCTTGGATGCAGTGTGTTTGCATCATCGTAAGGTCATTTTTTTTCATCTGTGAAAGGCTCTGACTCCATATGGTGATTGAGCTGCTAATCTCAATATACTCTTAATAGCCCTGTCATTGGAGTCTATGTCGTTTAATTAATTGTTATTTTCATTTGGATTTTAATATAATACTCATCCACAACTTCTGAATGTCTATTGATGTATCTTTGTATCAGTTGTTTGTTCATGTATTGGTTCATGTGGTTTTGTCTGCAGAAGACACTGTTGTGTGTAATGTATTCCATTTCCTTCCTGGCTTTGTGACCCAGACAACAAGTGCAGCTACATTAGTTGGCAGCCTTGTCTGGATGAGTCCCATCTGCTCCACCTCTATGCCTGACGATGGCAAGGTGGAGCAAGCTCCCTTTTTGTATGCCTGTCCAGCTGGGGAATGGGGGGTGTTGGAGGAGGTCAAGAGGTGAGGTTATGGACAGCAGCCCACTCTGCCTCAGATGGTGTTGACACACCCGCCCCCAGGCCGGTAAAACGGATAACAACAGACGAGGTCAGGAGGAGGTGTGTGTCTCTGTTCAGAGGAACCCCCAGGGTGACAGACCGCTATTGGGTGCTGAGCCTCTCATGGGGGAGTGAGTCACACTGCACTTCCACTCCACAAATGAAGCAATCACCGCTTTGTGTTTTCACTGCCGCTGCAGATTACTGGCGGAAAATTACGTTGTTGTGTAGTCGTTGACCCCCATTATAGTTGAACCTTGAACTGTGGTGCAAAACATTGAAGAAAAAAATATTTAAAATGTATAATGATAATAGCAAATTCATATAATAAAGTGTGCGTGTGTGGTTTGTAAGAGAGTTTGTAGTTTATTCACCTTTTTATAATATACAACATGGAAATGACATTACCAGCAATTAACAGAATCTTAGGATCAGTTTTATTCACTGATATTGTTAATTAATTCTCAGTTGAACTCCTGTTGACATAACCCATATGACTGCAGGAAACTATCATCCAGACACTATTGTGTCTGAATACTGTGTTTTAAAACACATATTCTCTACAATAATTTCACTAATGCAATGTTTCATCATTTGTTTGATATAAGCGAGCTTGTGCCTATATTCATTTCTATATTATATCTGTCCACAGGTCAGCCTCCAATGCCTTGAGAACTTCCTCTGTCTCTTCCACTGTGTGCGGAAAGTCCACCTCCATGTTACCAAAGATCTGCTGACCTTCTGGTAGGTTCCACACACATTTACATCTCTTTAGCCTCTCCAAGAATAAAAGGGATTATTTGAAAAACACATGCATGTATGATATGCCGATGCTCACAAAGAGCGTTCACATTCAATGCTAATTTGTGTAATTATGAATAAAGACTATCTTTATATACTACTGTCTTTTTATACTGTATAAATATATATGGTATACTAAAACCAGTATAAATAATGTAGCACTGAGATCTGTGTTTGTTTGTTGGCCGGTCTGTTTTAATTGGTCCAGGAAGGAACGTCCCATTTTAGATTTACAAAGATGTCTTGTGTCCTGCAGAGAAGTAGCATGTTGACTATTATCTCTGTTTACCAAACCTCTAATCAATGTCTTATGATAATGACAGCTGATTCAATTGGACACCAGCACGGTGCCGTGGAAGAAATCCAGATCCGGATTTGATTTTATATTTGATAAAACAGAACATGGGTTTGCCGTGTTGCTTTAATTTATGGGAGGAGCTTTTGGAAAAAAAACAATGTTCACTGTCTTTCGGTAATATGTCAATGCCTTTTAGCTGATCAGTGAAGTGTAACCAAAAATATTAAATACAAAAATATTAAATTATAAATCTTATCTGAAATTGTCACGATTCCTGGAAAAGTAATGCTAGAATGCAATTTTTGCTGAATAAGTTAAGTTATGGAATGTAAAAAAAATCTGCATCTGTAAAAAGACAATCGGTTGATTAATATTTCCCATTAGAACTAAGGACTAATACAAAAACAGTGCATTCAATTACACGTCGAGCTCAAGTTAACATTGTGGCGATAAGTATTGGAACTGTATTTACAACTGGCTGAGTGTAGTTAAAGGTCTGTGATGTAGGTCAGGGTTAGGTCCGGACAATGAGGGGGACGACATGGACCTTGCAGAAAAATCAACCTATATGCGAAAGTCCTCAATAAGAGCCTCTATTGTGACTCAGGGGGAAACACTGAGGTCTGCTTGAGGGCAGCGGTAGCTCGTCCACATTCCCATGGGCCAGCCCAGCCGAGTCCCATGTGACATCACATGCTTTCATGTGACGCATGGATCTGCTACAAATCTGGAAAGCTTCCATTTGTTGTGGCAATTTGATGGAATTTCGGCCACCGAATAGAAAAGTCAGTCCGCCGCGCTGTGAGGAGGTATGCAGACACGGGTAGCAGAGCTAGGTTTTACCTTGGATCCACACACGCATGAAGATGGCAGAAAGACGGACTTCGGGGCCTCCGATGCTTGGTGAGATCACCGCGTGGACTATTGTCAGGAAGGGCGTTAGTCGGAAATGCGTTTGGCCATTTGAGCGTTCTCGAAGGGCTTACCGTTGACCGCTTATAATCTGGCCGCCGCTAGTGAGTGCTACTGCTATTACTTTTATGGCATTCATTCATCATCATTCATGTTTTCTTACGCGTCTGTGACTAAGTGATCCATATTTATAGAAAGCCCTTCATGTTGACATGATCTGTGCTGTCTCCATGAAAACATTTTCACTGTACACTGTCGCTTCAGGGGGCAGCAGTACATTACATTAGCCACATTATGTAGCTACATTACTTGCACTACATGCACTTCTTTCCCTTTTTACCATTATCCAAGACCCTAAAGACTGAGCTAAACCTCTGACCAAACATAGTCTTAGTGTCAAAGATTAAAACACAGATGTTTACAGAGGTTCTCTTCTGTTTGTTGTGCAGATGTTTAGATAGCCTAAGCTTTACGGCCTGTTTATAGAATAAAAATAAAAGCCTGAATCAACACCTAAGCTGGTCATCTCATGTTTCACCCCATTAAGGTCTTTTAAAACTATCAGAATTTTCTTCCAAGCTAATTAAAATAATGTTTTGTTCCCCAAATACTCATTCATCATCATCAACTGTAGACAGTTGGTGGATAGTTGAAGAAGGTGACTATATCTGATGGTTGTTGCCCAGGGCATGGATACTATTGGATACTATACTATATTTATCATTTATCAGAATGACTCTGATTCTTTGGCTTTATTATTGAATCAACTATATGTGACCATAATACTTCAACTTTTTACTACATTTAGCGGGGTTATTTGGAGGCTGAAGATAGTTTTAAGATAATTAAGATATTGGTTAAGATATTGTTATATATTTAAATCAACAATCCTCTCTGATCCTGCTATGATTCAGCCTGGTCGTAACATTTGTTGTTTTGTGTTTTATGTCTATTGTGCAGACAGGTCCTGTCTGTCCACAAGTGTTGTATTTATGATGTCATTATCTCTCTCTCTCTCTCTCTCTCTCTCTCTCTCTCTCTCTCTCTCTCTCTCTCTCTCTCTCTCTCGTAGCTCAGACATGAGTGGTGCCAGTAACACTTTGGCCCGGGAGTTCCTGACGGATGTGCACCAGCTGTGCAGCGCTGTGGCCCAGAGGGCGGAGGCCCGCGAGGAGGACGAGGAGGAGAGTCACATGGTGGCGCTGGGGGAGTACCTGGTCAGGGGGCGGGGCTTCCTGCTGCTCAGCACGCTGGACTCCATCATTGACCAGGTGAGCATGCTCAAACCTAGTCTACACTTAAGATGTAATTAGATCTATTTTTCATGTAGCTATATTGTACTCGTATATGATATATGTACTCGTAATGTTTTTTATCTCTTTTTAACTACTGCCCTCCTGTATTTTCTGCTGTGACACCTGAATTTCCCATCTGGGATTAATAAAGTACCACACATAGTACATTCACACCGCTGCTCTGTTGCTATTGTACAGTGAAAGTGTGAGACTAGAGTAATACAGGATAAAGGTCGCTACCCCACACGGGGTCCTGTGGTCTGTGGTCTGTGGTCTGTGGTAGGTTGCTGATGTGTTATTAGTGGCCCTTGTAGGGTTACATTATAATAGTTCCAGTTTAAACCACAAACCATCCAGCAAATATATAACTCAGCCATTGTTACTAGTTTTACCGTTTTATATGAAATACAAAGTGCTGATAGGCAAGCTGCCGTCTTTAAGGCAAATGTAATTATTTTCTATCGACAAAACGTAGGGTAAGGGCACCCATTTTATTTCTTAGTGTTGCTGCCAGTCCATTTATGACAGTGACTTGTATGCACGCTACTTAGCTGACCATGTTAGCCAATGGGAAATTGGTTCATCCACAGAGACGAACATTGTTCCTTCATTACTCCGAGGGCCAGGCTGAGTGAGCCTCCACATCGACGCAGGGCTCTAGAGCGCTTTGCTAACAGCTTAACTAAAAGATACATGCATCACTGTGTACTTGTGTCTTTTTGATAATACTATACAAGAGCAACCTTTCTGACAGGTTTTGATTGGTTACGAGGGTATGGTGTTTTGGCTATGATTCAGTGTGTTTAGATGCTGCTGACCGCATGGATCATGTGCTCAAATGTCTTCCCTTGCCTACAACCTTTTTCCAGCTTGAGCTTTAACACACAGTTCGTTCATACCTGATGCCAAAGATTAGGCTGTTCACTTTCCACCAAGAATAGAAGAGTTGGAAGAGTTAGAAAAGTGTTAGATTAGAAGCGTTAGAAAAGTGCAGTATTTTTTCTGAAGGTAGTAAGCAAGTGATTTTTTTTCTTTACTACAAAATCTAGTCTGGGAATGACCCTGGCCCTAATGCCAAATGCTGGCCCAAAAGTGTCTTTTAAAGCCAAACCGAGAATATTTCACTGTTAGATTTGGTGTAGCAGATATATTATTGAATAAATAATCGTAATGCCATGGACATTGCAGACATCCTGCACAGCTGTGACTGTGGTTAGTTTGACCTCCCGCTGCGTCTCTTTCAGTTGGAGCTTACTGGAGAAACATTATGTATGAATGCATGCTCCGGTCGCTACTAACCAGTTTATGAAACGGCTGTGGATTGTGACCGATTGTGATCCCATGCAGCACAGCCCAATATTATTTCTCCCATACATACTTACAGTATGTACAGTACATGATATGTACAGTATCGTGTACAAAGTTGAATTTACAAAGTACTGAAATGAAAATGTGAAATAACAAAAACTGAAAAAAATATATCATGCTATTATTTCTAAATGTCAAACTGGTGGATTTGAAGGCTTTTAAATGGGGATTTAAATACATTTGTATCCCTAGCACTGGAAAGGCTACGAGACACATTGTGAGCCGGTCTTTGGATCTCGCCAACCGTTTAACTTGGCACGGGGAGGGTGGGGGGCGTTGCATTGTGACGTGAAGGTGTGAACACAGTGTGAGGGTAAAGGGAGGGGAGCTTGTGGACACTGAGGGTGTTCTTGGTTCTGTGTCATTCCTACTCTCAGGAGCTGACTTGTCGGGAGGAGCTGCTCACCTTACTGCTCTCGCTGCTACCCCTGGTGTGGAAGATCCCTGTGCAGGAGGAGAAAGCCCCAGGTACAGTACACACACGTTTGACCTGCATGCCTCATGACCCCTCGTCGTTACGGATGGACCCATGCTTGGCCTCGTGTGTCCATATTGTTGTCATATATCAATCTGATGCCAGGCAAGCGTAGTGTAGGATTATCCTCCTTGGTTGGATACAGCTGGCTATATCAGACAGGTGGGATGTTGGGAAAAGTGTAAAAGGACTGTGCTGTTAACTCGGAATTGGTCAAAGTATCTGTTATCTGTTCCATGCATCCCCGTCCTCATAACCTGTACCTACTATCTACTTTTTGTTCGTTGGTGTAATGGCACAGGCCAATACAAATATTGTAACTTTTTCCTAATTTCCCTTGCTGGTTTATCTTTTAATATTTATAATATAACCTTTTTTAAATAATCCTATTCATAAACGGCCATTTTAGTCTACACATTCTTGTGGTGAAGAACTCAAATATTGACATTTTACACCTTTGTAGTCATAATGTGAATGTGCATCCTGACAAACCTCACACTCCAAGGTTTTCTTTAATCTAGACAATCAGATGTCAAATTTGCTGAATATTTAAGAAGATTCAACTTCAGATCTATTTAAATAGGTAGCCCGACATCCAGATTGGACCAGCAATGGCATCCCCAGGGTGACCAAGCTATTTAGTATAGAAGTGCTAATCCTTTCTATCATGGACTCTAGACATTTTTTCTTGATTAATTCCTGCATGCATGCTAAATGAGTCTTCAAGAAGAGTTTAGCTGCTTTCCTGTAAACGGGCTTCTCCTTACTGCTCTGACTTCTTCGAATTATCCATTTCTATTGAATTATTTATTTAATTTGAGAAAGTTCAAGTGATTTTTTTTCCCTATTTCTGCCCTTGACAGATTTCACCCTGCCGTCCCTGCTGGAAGTGTTTCTCAGCCGAGAGGTGAGGTTGCCCCCTCTCAGAGCTGGACAAAAGGCTGGCCCAGATGCCCAGAACAGTGGCAGGAGGTCGCACACCGGCAGCGCCACGTGGAAGTCACGTAGGTCCCGCCGCACCGCTCAGAGATACTCTGTGAAGGAGGCGCGCAAGTCCCAGCTTTCAACGTCCGATTCAGACGCCAACGCAGAAAACAAGGCCGCCGGGCCGGGCCAGGGCGGGACAAGGGCCAGGCGGTGCCACGGCTCCACCCTCCGCATGTCCTGTCAGCATCAACGACCAGAAGCCCCTCAGATCCACGCATCCGTCGCTGCTACCGCCGAAGCCATGAGCGCACCGTACCCTCACCTCCGAACCCCCGGCTCCCAAACCCTGGACACGGAAACCCTGACCGACCCGGCCGCTATGTCGATATTCAACCGCATGGAGAACTCGCCCTTCGACCTCTGTCACGTGTTGCTCTCCCTGCTGGAGAAGGTGTGCAAGTTTGACATGACCATCAACCACAACCCCGGCCTCGCGGTCAGCGTGGTGCCCACTCTGACGGAGTTCTTAACAGAGTTTGGAGATTGCTGTGGGCCGGGGGGAGGTGGAGGAGAAAGAGGAGGTGGAGCGGGGCCAGAGGAGCTGGCAGGAGGCTGGACAGAGGAGCCCATTGCCCTGGTCCAGAGGATGCTTCTGCGCACAATCTTGCACCTGATGTCGGTGGACGTGGGTCAGAGCGAAACCCTGCCAGACAGCCTGAGACGCAGCCTCACAGACCTGCTCCGGGCCACCCTCAAGATCCGCAGCTGCCTGGACAGACAGGCGGACCCCTTTGCCCCTCGACCCAAGAAGACACTGCAGGAGGTCCAAGACGACTTTTCCTTCTCCCGCTATCGCCACAGGGCCCTTCTGCTGCCAGAGCTGTTGGAAGGGGTCCTGCAGGTGCTGCTGGGCTGCCTGCAGGCCTCCACCTCCAACCCCTTTTTCTTCAGCCAGGCCTTGGAGCTCATCCACGAGTTCATCCAGCACCGCGGCCTGGAGCTCTTTGAAGTCACGGCGCTGCGGTTGGAGGGCCTTGCGCGGGCAAGGGACTCGGAGGTGGGCGGTGAGGCTGCTGAGAGGCTGCGGGGCCTCATCGCAGGGGTCCTGAAGATCATCAGCGCTGTGAAGAAAGCCAAGTCGGAGCAGCTTCACCAGTCTGTGTGCGCCCGGCGGCGCCACCGGCGGTGCGAGTACTCCCACTTCCTGCACCACCACCGGGACCTCTCAGGGCTGCCGGTGTCCGCCTTCAAACAGGCTGCTCGGCGGAACCCCTTCGAAGAGGAGGAAGGGTGCCAGCAGGGGATGGAGGGTGATGCAGTACGGTACCCTGAGCGCTGCTGCTGCCTGGCCGCATGTGCCCACCAGTGTTTGCGACTGCTGCAGCGGCTGTCGCCCAACGGGCCGGCCATCTTGCAGGTGCTTGCTGGGGTGCAGGCGGTGGGAATTTGTTGCTGCATGGACCCCCGCTCGGTGGTAGGACCCCTGCTGCACGCCTTCCAAGCCCCTGGCCTGCGCACCTACCAATCCCATGTCCTGAATGTCTTGGGCAGGCTGATTCTAGACCAGCTGGGCGGAGGGCAGCCCTCGGAGAAGGCCAAGCTGGCCTCCTGCAACATCTGCACTCTGGACAGCAGCCAGCTGCCGAGCCTGGAAGAGACCCTGCAACATGGGGAGCCCTTTGCTGCCCCTCTCGGCCTGAGCTACCGCTCGCAGGGCATCCTGCCCAGCGGCGGGGGCACGGAGGACATGCTGTGGAAGTGGGACGCCCTGGAGGCTTACCAGGAGCTAGTGTTTGGCGAGGACAGGCAGCTGAGTCAGCAGATAGCTGGCCATGTGTGCCAGCTGACCCTGCGGGGCAACGCGGTGGTGCAGTGGCAGCTGTACACGCACATCTTCAACCCTGTGATGCAGAGAGGGGTGGAGCTGGTGCACCACGCCCAGCAGCTGGGCGTGTCCACCGTGTGTGCTCAGGTGTGCAGCTACCACACCCAGTGCCTGCCGGTGGAGGTGCTGCTACTCTACCTGCAGACGTTACCTGCTCTCCTCATGTCAAGGTGAGTTTGGGTGGTTAACAGATTATTATTGGTGCTACTACCACAAGATATGTCTTGTGGTTTGTAATATTACATTCATATCAAATATCAGCGGTTTCTGCAGTCTTCGTTACCAGTGATCTTGTGTCAGGGATCATTGGTAGGATGTCTATGGAGGACCTGAGGAGGCCTTTTGTATTCCTCTTATATTTTCTAGTGCTGCAATATTAAACTGTGACAGTTCAGTTAAATCGTCTTTTTTTCCTCCTTTTTCTATTTAGCAAATATAAAACACACAATGAATCAGTCCTGTTGTGTGCTGTTGAATGTGGCTGTTGTGAATGTGAAATTTGGTATGTTGCAATGCTCCACTCTGACATGAAGAAAATATGATCAGCCAACTCAGAGTGAAGAGAGTTAATCCGCTCTGACATTGTTGGTCATCAGATCTGTCTCCCTGCGTCACTGCTAACTGCGCCTGCCTTTCAATTATTTATCACAGCCCTCTGTGAGTTGAGACGTAAGGTCATAGTCTGTTTGTGACTTGGATATTATACAGGCAGTGCACCGCGATGTAGTCTGCTGTAGAAAGCATGGCAGAATTTATTGCTATGAATCAAACGGTGTGCCTTCTCAGAATACTAATTGTTCATTTAATCATGTTAATCATATTAAGTTGATTGTAGTCTGGTTTACAGTTTCTCTGGTAATCACTAGTGGACTTGAGATGATGATTTCAGCTGAATTTCCAGCTCTCAGAATGTTAAGCTCTTGCTTGTTTCATTTGTATTAATAGCTCAGTGGCTGGTTAGTTCAACAAAACCTTTTTAAAATCACGCGTTAGTGTAATTGTTGTATAAATGCGTACTCCCTCTCTGTGAGGTAACTCAAATACCAGTTTTATTACATCGAATCTAATAGTCCCAACCATTTTCCTCCACCTAATTGAAGAGTAGTTACTAAGAAAGGCTTCAAAAAGATATCCAGTTAATGTGAATGTGTAGGCGAAAATGTTTTGTTCCTGTGTGCTTATTCTCCCCATGTTGCTACTCCAATGCATAAGTAAATCCTCCTGTGAGCTATTCTCCTTCCAGACTCCCCTACCTCTGCATTAGCCATGTGTGTTTACATCGTCTATCTATTGCTCCTGTCTGAGTCTTTGTTGTGTTCTGCTGCAGGGTGATCAGAGACCTTTTCATTAGCTGCAACGGACTCAGTCAGATAACGGAGCTCATCCACCTGGATCAGACGCGCTCTTTGGCGTTGAAGGTGTTTGAGACGCTGATCCTCGGTGCCGGCGAGCAGCAGGCGGACGGCGTGCTGCAGGAGCTGGAGAATGCCAACGTCCAAGAGAAGGAGGCCATCCTGGGCCTGGCGGAGGAGCTGGGGTCCCAGGGTGCCGGCGACGGCCCCCAGAGCCTCAGCAAGTTCTATGAAGGCCTGAAAGAGGCGGGCCCCCGCCGGCGGAACCGCAGCGGGCCAGGGTTGGGGCCTGGGCGCAGCCGGGCGGAGACCCACCTCAACACCATCAACCTGTTCCTGTGCGTGGCCTTCCTCTGCGTCAGCAAGGAGGCGGACTCGGACCGCGACTCGGCCAACGACTCGGAGGACACGTCGGGCTACGACAGCACAGCCAGCGAGCCTCTTGGGGGCCGGCTGCCCTGTCTGTCCCCCGACAGTGTTGCGCTGCCGTCCAAGGAGCAGGTGCGGCGGGCGGCGGACGTGTGGTCAGTGTGCCGGTGGATCTACCTCGCCAGCCCCGCGTTCCAACGGCAGTTCTTCAGGCTGGGAGGCCTGGACGTCTGCTCCCGCCTCATGGCCATGGTCATACAGAAGCTCACCTGTAAGACCAAGGACGGCAAGGGCAAGAAGAAGAGGGACGGCAAGGTCAAGACCAGCCCCTCTAACCCCGGATCTCCGGCTCCATCCGTGCCCGACTCCACCATGCCGGAACTGGAGGAGATGGCTCAGGACACGACCAGAGATCCAGCTAAGAAGCTTGAGGATGAGTGGCCACTGCAGAGTATTCGTCTGCTGGAGGCCCTGCTGGCCATCTGTCTGCACAGCTCCAATGCAGCCCTGCAGAGGACCGAGCCAGAGCTCTCTTTTCAGGTAAGCTCAATTCTGTATTATTGTTTGTCATGTGAGCTATATTTAAACTTCCCTTAATACCTCATGTCAAAATGAACTATGCTACGATGTTAGCATTGACACTGATACCATAGCTCCAACTACAATATAGACTTTCAGTTTCAAATTGCACTTTGAAATAATAAGCAGATCAATATTTGTATCAATGTTGTGTAAAATGACCCGTGATTAGCGTTGTATTACTTTCTTTTTTTCCATATTGCGAATCTGTTTCCTAACGTCTCTCCTCTCCCCATTTCACCGTCCTGCACAGCTCCAATCAGTGGAAGAGACTCTGTGCGAGGTGAGGGACCAGCTCTCACGCTCCGCCGTGGTGAACTCTGACCTGGCCGTGCCCCTGTTCGACTCCCTGCTGAGGGTGGCGCTGGCCCAAGTGTCCTCCTGCCCCGACGGCCCAGAGGAGAAGCCAGACAGGGTGAGTCTTCCCTGGGAACCCAGCAAGCCCATACACCCAGGCGGACCCAGTTAATGTCGTCTATGGATGGTCTTCTGCACGTAAACAGCGTATACTACGCACAATAACCGCCCATGTTATTCCGATAAAACGGTCATTTCAATTCCACAGACACCCTAATTGGGTCTGCTTAAGTGGATTTGCATGACAGGATTCTCACTGACTCATGACTATGATGGAGAGGCGTGTATAAAGGAGCGCCATGGTCTGTTCGTGCTAATACACAATATTGTGCTAATTGTTTGTTAGCATGACTATGTTGACCTCCAGGATGTGACCTCATCCGTCCGTGGATGTGAACACAAGGCTTATTTAAGGAGGGTGGGGCTGAAGACAGACAGACAGGCGGCGTCTCGTGTGTTGGCCTCCAGGTGTTTGAACAGTGAACCTTCTGACGACTAACTGGTTCCTTTACTTGGTGAAGTTAGCGTCTAGCTTCGTCTTCCCCTTTTTAAATGCCATGTGTTGGAGTGTCGGCGTGGGGGGCAGGACTGAAGATATTTATTTAGATTGAAGTGCTGCGAGGCGTTCTCCTTGGCTTTTTAAAATAACCTGCAGAGTAATAATGGTTTGTCCGACTCCTTCGAGTGCCGTCTTAAAATGTCTTAAAATGCCTGTCTGGCTAAACCTTTTTCAACATTGAGGTATCAAGTGTTTGCATTAATAGATTTACCAGTTTCATGGGTGCTTAGCTTTTTATATGAAGAGCGCTTTAGTTCTGCATGATAGCAGTTCCTGTAGCCACGTCGTGGACTTCCAGGGACAACTTTGTGAAACGTCATTTCATGGGAAATGGCAACTGGATATTTACACTGCCGTTCGACACGCTTTTTAAAATCTTAAATAATCGTGTGTGTGTGTGTGTGTGTGTGTGTGTGTGTGTGTGTGTGTGTGTGTGTGTGTGTGTGTGTGTGTGTGTGTGTGTGTGTGTGTGTGTGTGTGTGTGTGTGTGTGTGTGTGTGTGTGTGGACATAGATGACTAAACACATCAAGGAACTGGCTTGTGTGAGCTCCTTGCAGGTCAGCTGATATCGGTCTTATGACCAAAAATCTTGTACTTTTTAGCTGTGAAACATTTTGCCCTCTGTGCTGGGAGTGGAGTTGCTGCCGCTTGTTAGGCGAAGCGCTCTATTCAGGATCAAGTTTCTGCTTTTTCGTTTCATTTATTCTTTTTCATTGTCAAAGATAGTCGACTCTACGCTAGCCTGAGTGTAAGGCATTCAGAAGGGGATGGGGTAAGATGACTGTTAAATAAACTGTTGATTTTACAGGGACGGATCGTGTATTTCAGACATGGATTTGTTATGGGTTATGTATTTGGGCTGCTTCATTGGTCGTCACCACCCCCTTCTTTCTCTCTCGCCCTCCCCCTTTTTCTCTCTCTCTCTCTCTCTCATGCTCCTTGCATTTCCCCCCCTCTTTTGCTCTCTCTCCCTCCCCCTTTCTCCCTCCCCCTCTCTCTTTCCCTCTCTCTCTCTCCCTCTCCCTCTCTCTCTGTCTCTCTGTCGCTACTCCTGGCACCACCAGAAGCTGCAGGTGTTGGTGGAGAATGTGGCCCCTGTAGGGGACCTGTGTGAGGAGGTAGAGGAGGCGCAGGGCTGCAGCAGCAAGGCGGCAGGGGAGGAAGAGGAGGGCTACGACGCCGACAGCGAGAGTAACCCT
>OOFB01008154.1:0-10999 GCA_900323305.1 Trachyrincus murrayi | reverse complement strand
CCCCCCCCCCGATGCCTCTCTCTCCCTCCCATGAGAGGAGGCCCCCGCGGCCTGGCAGGGTGGGGCGGGAAGGTGGGACCGTGAGTACACGTGTCAGGTTCGCCTCTCCGCTCAGCGTGGGATCACCTGGGAGTCGACCCTCCAGCTGCCTCCCTTCCTCCATCTCTGCGGAGGGATAACCGGTTGGAGCCGGCGTGTTTCGAATGTTAAAAAATAATAATGGGAAAAAAAGGTCAAAATAGCGTTGGGAAAGAGTTCTTTATCCAGCACTCTCCCACGCGGTCCGCACGTGAGCGAGAACACGCTCTTCTATGCGTGGTACATTCGCACTGCACACCCACAAAAGTGCTTGAACGCAGGCACACACACCACACACACACACCGCGCGGTGCGTACCGCACACACGCACCGCACACACACGCACCGCACACACGCACCGCACACACGCACCATACACACGCACCACACACGCACCACACACACGTACCACACACACACACTACACACACGCACCACACACACGTACCGCACACACACGCACCACACACACACACACCACACACACACGCACCACACACACGCACCACACACACCGTGGACACGAGAAAGAAAGGAAGCGTGAGGTTCAACCCAGAGAGAGAAAAGGCACATGAATCATGTGGAGAAAAGCACATACAGCATATTCACCGGGCCCTCCGAGGTCCGGCTCTACCTATCTCCTGGTATCACATGACTACACCGCTGAGGTCTGCTGCCGCCCGTGTTCTGCTGACACATCACCGCCACCAGCAGAAACCACACGGCTCCCGGAAGCTTCGCTGCCGTCTCTGTTCTAGACAGGCCTGTCACGACCCCTCCTCCATTAAGCCTGCTGTGACACCTGTATGCCTGCGTGTGTGTTTTGTTTAGTATAGAGTGTTGTGTGTCTGGTGTGTTTGGGTTTTGTCTGTCTGTCTATTCGTTCCCCCCCGCCCACCGTTTCTTTCTCTGCACACCTGCACATGATCTGCAATCAGCACACCTGTTTTTCATCACGTCATCTCCGCTACACTACAAGACCCCGCGCCAACAGCCAGTCACCGCCAGGTCCTCGTGCCGTTCACCGTCTGTCAGTGTGCCAAGTTGTAGCTCTGACACCGCTCTGCTTTATCAGGTCGCTGGTTAGTTCGCCTGCCAGTTTGCCTTATACCTGTTCTCTCTGTCTTCGGGATCCCAGCCGGATCACCTTGCTAGTCCCAGCCCTCTCACTCCTCCTGTATTACTCCCCTTACTGCCACCATCTCATAACCCCTGCCTGCTTACAATAAAGACTCTATTGTTTCATCCTACCTCGCTCGTCCGTGTCTGCAGTTGGGTTCTGCCTAGATTGGTGACAAGGCCAGCATGACTAAAGACATCAGCAGACCTATTAAAAAATGGATCCTCCTATTTGCCACTTGGATGAGTCTAGAAGTTGTCCTGCCTGCCCTGGGGGGGGGGGGGGAGTGACTCAGGGTTTCTGTCTGTGGTCTATCTATGGTATATATATATATATATATATATAGAGAGAGAGAGAGACAGAGAGACAGAGAGAGAGATAAAGAGAGAGAGATGACAGGGGGAATAACATGCACTGGAGCACAGTTGCATGGGCCAGTGGGTTTCCAGAGATGTGCTTCAGAATCTGACATTAGATTGTATTTATTTCTTTAAACGTATTTCACAGACATCCCACAAACTAAATGTCAACGTTTGCCTCTAAACCACAGCTGTTGTGGCCCTGTGGGTGAGCACTGCTGCCTCACAGCTCAAGGGCTTTTCCTCCAAGGGCTCCCGGTCTTCCCTGCGGTGACAGAAATGTGAGGTTAATAGTGCTGCCGGTGACCTTGAGCAAGGCGGTGGCATTGGTGGTGGAGCTCTTGGTCCCTGAGGTCCCTGGGACCCCTGCGGTCTGGAAGCCCACTGGGCTAGCAGCAGTGATGGGTTTAAGAGCAGGGAACATGGGACCACATGTAACAATAAAGAATAGCTCTCTATCCATTATGACGTTGGAAGACAGCTTGAAAGGAAGGGTTGTTTCTGCCCAGGTTGTTTGGATAATGTATGTGTGTGGATAATAGAGGCTCACTGAGCTCTCCATTAAGATGCTTAGTCTCTCTCTCTTCCTTTTCTCTCTCTTCCTTTTCCTGTGGATTCGTTCCCTTCCCTTTCCCAACTGAAAACACTGCGGGATGAATAATGAAAAATCTGCCGATCTATCTTTATCTCTCTTTATTTATCCAGGTGCATTTTTTTTCTCTCCAAAGTTTCTCAGGTGAACTGGAGGTAAAGCCCGAGTGGTGTGATAAACACCGTCATGGCCTGCACTTGAAACTCTCCGAGTGGGCTTTCTGTAGCCGTGCTCAGTCAGAGAGGCTGAGCCTTGAGGGGGACTACTCTGTTGTTGACGCTGATATTTACCTAGCAAGCTCATTCAAATGACAGGCCTACTCGTCCGATATAAGGACGTCCTTAACCTAAATAAACAACTGTTATTTTATGTTATGAAGTTTGTGAAAGAACGAAAAACCTTCCTCCCTGAACACCTTTTTTCTTTGCAAGATCTTCTGAACACAATCTCTCTCCACTTACACACCACTGTGTGTTCCTCTCCACCGCCTCCTTCGTGACCTCAAGGTCATTCAGCCTGAGGGCCTACCTATCTCTGCAGGCTGGTCCTGTTCGCCTCTTCTCCATTAACCAGACCAGATCCCCCAGCCATGTCCCCCCAGGCCAGCTCTCCAGCATCTATTTGCCACCGACAGATGTTTTCAAAGCAACCGTAACCTCCAAACCTGGTTGCCGGGGGAACGGGAGCTCGGTCTTGGCACAGAGAGGAGACCGGTGGACCAGGGAAGGGACAGCGTGGATGTTCCAGGGTGAGGGATGCCAGCTGCTTCTTAGGGTCCCTAGGTCAGCTGACCTCCCCAGGCAATCAGGAGGGAGGAGAGAGAGGGGAGGGATGAGGGGCTGACCAGTCTGACACGACACTGATGAGGCCAGACTGGAACAGAAGATCCGAGACTTTGTTGTGAGTCTTTACTGTCTATGTCTCTGTCTCTCTCTCTTTCTGGATCTCTCTCTCTCTCTCTCTCTCTTTCTGGATCTCTCTCTCTCTGTCTCTCTCTCTCTCTCTCTCTCTCTGTCTCTCTCTCTTTCTGGATCTATCTCTGTATGCCTGTCTTTCTGTCTCTCTGTTGATTTTTTTTAATACAGTTTGCCATCTTTGCTACACGCGAAGGCCTTACGTTGGGGACATATTCACGAATGCCAATGGAACGTTGAAAAAAACTAAAACAAAACAAAATGTTACTTTAGTGTTTTACGACAAACTGCGACTTTCTTGGCTTGCAAAATTCTTTGCAAATCTTTTAAATCGATGAACATCATATGTGTAATTCATGGCACAATTAAAATGCGATCAAAAAATTATTTGTCTCTCGTCGTCGACTACCGTACATATTTTTCTGAAATAAGGTCCCATGGGGGACAGCAGAAGTGTAATCAGTGTGCAGTGTAACCGTGTACAGTGTAATCAGTGTGCAGTGTAACCATGTACAGTGTAATCAGTGTGCAGTGTAACCGTGGACAGTGTAATCAGTGTGCAGTGTAACCGTGTACAGTGTAATCAGTGTAGTCTGTGTAGTCTGCGTCTCTATTTAGACTGTATACATGAGCCTGTTCTCTTCTTTCCTTCATCAGGTCAACGTAGTCCAAATCTGTCATGAAACAATAGCTGTACTTGAATCGTTCACAATTTACTTTTTAGTTCACCATTTTTCGCCATCTTGTCTCAGCCATCTTTTTTTTGGATTTAAATGAAAATCGTTCATGCCCACTAGAAAGAGGAAAAGCTACGCACCAGACAGGCTGATTGCTGACTAAAAGACAGTGAAGGTGGGTGCTTAAACCACTTTCTCTTGAGTATATAATCCAGCATCCTGTATAGATGTGGTTTGGATAAGAGTAAACCATGTGTGTCTTGAACATGCAACTAAACAAGGAGACAAAAGCCCTTGTCGTTGAAGAACAATTTTCTGAATAATGTCCTGGGTTTAATAAGAATTGTAATAAACAGTACTCATCAATTTGTGCTCTCATTGCTGTGTACTGGCAGACTGGAATGGGATAATGATTATGTTTTGCAATTAGTGATGAATGGAAAGCTTGGGGTATTAATAACATCATTATGTTATTATATATGAAGCCATGTACTGTGTCTAATGTAGTCTGAATTAGAATGTGTGTCCTTTTTATTCTATTATGCTTTCAAGTATCTGTATGATCCTCACTCATCATTTTAGGCACAAAGTTGTCTTTCAAAGAAAAACTGAAAAGTCGACAACATTGACTTTCCAACTCCTTCAAAACAAATGTTTTGTTTCATTATGAATTTTTGTATTCCAAAAATGTTTTTAAATGCACACCAACAAAAGCAAAGAAAGAAACACGGCGTAGCTATTCATTTTCCATCTCACTTGCTCTCCGGTTGCTAAATAACCTTTATCTAATTTAATAACCTTTATCTTTCACCGGGAGATATTGTGTTCCCAGCCAGCGTGTGAACATTAAGCATGACCTGGCAGTCGGAAGCTGGGAACTTGAGCAGCCTGGCCGAGCAGATTTGATCACGGTGTGTAATGCCGGGCTGCACAGCTGTAATGAACACTACAGATGTGTCAGGCAGCGAAGGAGGGGCATGCCAACAGCAATCTAAACGATGGCCAATTACCTGCCTGTCTGTACACGTGACCCAGCTGGCATATCCAGCAGCCACATCTGCTACCTTATAATATATTTATTTATTTATATTTGTTTCGCTTATTATTATTATTATTATTATTATTACTATTTGTATTATTATTCTAAATTCAGATTCTTTTTTAGTTTTGTTGTTATTGTTGTTTTCTTTTGTGTTTACATCACTAATACATTTTGCTGATATATATACCAGAAAAATATACCAGATCTAAATGTAGAGAGAGAGAGAGAGAGAGAGAGAGAGAGAGCAAGCGTCTGGCCATCTGCACACTTCTTCATGTCAGCCTGGGGGGGGCGGTGCGGAGGATGAGGTTGCTGTAATCTAGAGGCAGTGTGTGGCCTGGGTTCGTTCTTTATGTAAGAGTTACATAACAGATGCCTTCAAGATGCTCACTGCCTCCACATTTAGGCAACCATCTGCTTTAAGATCTCTCTCCTCCAAGATGCAGCGAAGAAGAGGAGCATCCTTGCACAGCGTGGGTCCTGCTGTTTAAATATTCAGGCTTGGCAGTGCTGTGTACTTAGTGTTCGGGTGAAAGGCCCCTCTGCTCTGCTGCCGACGACTAAGGGTCTGTGCGCCACTATGCTAATATAAAATACACACACACACACACACACACAAAGTTGCATTTTCACCATGCTGCTATTGTAACACAAGGTTCTTAAAACTCCTTCATTAGGATATAAAAGTAAATCTGGAAGGAAGGGCACCAGATCAGAACTCAAGACCTCCATCTTGCCTGACTCTGAAGCTTCACTCAAGACACTAGTGGTAACCGCGAGGTAACCTCCATCCTCTCCTTGGCATGTTGTTGCACAAGAACAAGTAAACGGTTTACTCAAGTACAAACAAAGAGTCTGAAGATGAATAAAGTTGTCTAGCGAGTGTTTCCTCTTCTTCTTCTTCTGCTAGTCTGCGCTCTGTTTTTCCAAGGCGACGTACTCGGAGCACACTGAAAGGCCCAGGAGCCTTGGGTGTGCTACGGTCCCTCGGTAACGCACGCTGGCGGTCCGGCGAGAGCGGCTCATTATGTATGCCGCGGTATAAAATAAATCCCTCCCCTGACAGGACACGGTGCTCTCGGCGACGCTAGCCTCCGTTCGCAAAGTCATACGTTTATAAATAGAACAATTCGTTATGAAGATGAATTGCAGAAGCCCGGCTCACGTGGAGGAGCCAATAGGAATACGCTTATCCGCAGGGTTTTTCACAGAGAGAGGGAGGGAGAGAGAGAGAGACTGTACGATTGTATTGTATTTTATCTGTATTTCCTGCAGGGGGAGGAAGTGGGGCCTCTGAGCAGGGCTGTTAAGGAGGCATGCCCCAGGACAGCTACAATAACAGCACCGCCTCTCAGGAGAGCTCATAATCATATTTCAGCGAGCAGCGTGTCGACTCTGCCACCGGAGTCTTGGTGTGTTTTTGTGCTTCAAGGCAGATCGTTGGCTGCACCTCCGCTGTCTCCAGAGTTCCTCCCGGCGGTCACAGTTGAGGATGCGGAAAGGCTAAATCTCATTAGCCGTAAGTGTTTTTAATGCTGACGTTTTCGCGTTGGCTGACGTGTTCGTGTGTGTGTGTGTGTGTGTTGGCTGACGTGTGCTTGTGGGCTGCGGTGAGTCTGGCACACAACCGACCAATCAGAGTCGAGGTGGGCGAAAGCCGGCGGCCACCGAGGAGGAGCTCCCAGGGGTTTCAATTTGTCACCCCACCCCCTGCTCCCTGTAGACACCACCCCCCCACCTTCACCTACATCCACCACCTCCTCATCATCACTCCCTCACTCGTGAACTGAATAGGGTCTCCTGCCAAACCTCAGCCCACATTCTGAGGAGACACCGTGGCTAACTTTGACAGTAACCTTGAGAAACTAGGACTTGAGGGAGGAGAATCTCTCTTTTATACGTTAGACTTTCGTTTTCTCTCTCTTTCTATAATAACACAAGTACGCGAGTCCCTCCAGAGAAGCTGTCACACTGCGGTCGATGCAACGCGCTGCCCTCTAAAACTATTGGCCGACATTTATAACTTTGGCCCTAATGGTGTGCCGTGATGAAAGCCCTGTTTTAAAGAAGAAAAAAAATGGAAAATATGTTACGTAACGGAACAGAGGACAGTCCTGTTTTATTCAACACTCAACTCCTCGTTCCTCTCCCGGACTAGCAGCTACGCTCCAAACAGAGGTCCGTAGGGTGCGTTTGTATTAACGGTAAAACGTGTAAACGGAAGAAAAGGAGATTTCTCAGCACAACATTGTGTGTATCCATGTGTGTGTGTGCGTTTGTGAGTGAGGGCGTGTGCACATCTCATTCCTATGAAATCTGATACCCCATTCCCAATCCCACCCACTTTCCCCCCCTCTCCCTGTCAGAACTGCCCCGTGGCCTGAGTGGGACTGTCAGCTCCGTAACGCCCGCCATGAAATATTCACATCACCGTAAGCCGCGTTGGACCATGCGGTGAGCCGCATGTCGCTCCTCTCCCTAGATCAGCAAGACGAGTCACTGCTCACCTTGATTTGGTTCCCCTCACCGCCGTCATTACCATCATCACCGCTGTCACCATCAGTACCATCATCACCATCACTACCATCACCACCATTATCATCATTACCATCATCACCATCATCGCCATCACTACCATCACCACCATCACCACCATCGCTACCATCACCACCATCATTATCATCACCACCATCACTACCATCATCATCACTACCATCACCACCATCACCACCATCACTACCATCACTACCATCACCACCATCACTATCATCACCACCATCACCACCGTCACCACCATCACTACCACCCTCACCACCATCACCTTCTTACAGCTGCCACTTGCCCTGCCAAGCCAATTCCACAGAAACGACTGTCCTCCTCTTCTGTCATTGTAATCCTCACCCCGCTCCTCTCTGCTCTATCTCACGCGTCCCTGCTGAATAGATCCTGCCTATTATTAGATCAGTCCTGAATGCAGCATTTTGGCCTAGACACAGAGACTGGGATAGAGGGAGAGAGAGAGAGAGGATGAAGAGGAGGGAGAGAGGAGCGATAGGACAGAGAGAGAGAGAGAAAGGAGTCAGAGTTCCATCGAGACGAGAATGTAAAGTTTTTTATTAGCACTGGTATCTTGTTTACATGCAAAGCGCCCGGCTTGTTGCCCTTGTTTGTTTGCCTAAGCAGTGCACATGGAGCTGCAGATGATTAGTGGATGAGGAAGCATGTGGCAGAGCGGTGAGGTTGGCCCGAGGTCCACGCTGCAAAGAGCACATACATTAATGGGTACAACAAATATAATCTCCCTCGGGCAACAGTGATTCATCTCACTTTGGTCTCTTAACATGGCGTCGCCCGCCAGCAGCATGTTGACACGTCAGCCGGCGTTTCCCCGGCCATTTATTCAGACCACCTCTATTCTCCTCCAAGAGAGAACCACAATGTCTCTCCTGGTTTGCAGGTGAAATAGCTTCTTCTTCACCGGAACACGATTACCAAACAGCCTATGTTTCCACCTTTTTACAGTTTGCCTTCTGATTCATCCAGAGGTCATCCCGTGTCCTTTGTGAAGGTGACATCCTTCTGCACCCCGTGTCAACACTTCATCATTCATCTATTGTCTTCCATGACTCCATCTATTGTCTTCCATGACTCCATCTATTGTCTTCCATGACTCCATCTATTGTCTTCCATGACTTTGTCTATTGTCTTCCATGACTTTATCTTGCTGTCCTTTTTTCAAATGTATTTCCAGACGTCATTGTCACAGTGGGCAGGCTAGGATGACCCCCAACCCCTCCAATTCACACAGCACCCGTCAGGTACTCAACCGCACACCCCCCCACCACACACGCGCACACACACACACACACACACACACACACACACCCACACACACACACACACACACACATACACCTGCCACACACACACACACACACACACACACACACACACACACACACACACACACACACACACATACACCTGCCACACACACACACACACACACACACACACACACACACACACACACACTCACTCACTTGGTATTTTCTCGACATGTGCACTCAGAATACCAATGGGCTAAGTGTGTTTCCTGTCAAAGACCTCCACAGAGCCCATGCTGGACAGGGAACGTCCCCAAAGCAAGGGCACATTGGGCCTCAGAGGTAATTGCAAACAATACGTTTGCTGTCTAAAAGAGCAGACTAATGACATTAAGGCCGGATGTACGTGTCCTTCAAGCCTGCGATTTATACCACAATGAGTCAGTGACCGGCCTGTTGGTTTGTCCAATGGATGGAAACCAATCAATAGATGAGTTGGACCTGTTTCAAGGCAAGCAACTCCCCCGCGCTCAGGTAGTTTGTTCTCTCTCTTGACAGGTGCTCTTTGTCACCAGCCTTTCAGCCACTGTTATATATATATATATATATATATATATATGTATTGAGTAGTTGCCTGCTGTGCCGGTACACAACAACTGACGTTCTGTTGCTGTGGATGAGTAAATGTTGTCACAACAGGCAGGGGAGACAAGAGCCATGCTCAGGAATACACAAAAAAAAACTTTTAAAGATCGTATTGTCCTTCCCCCGTTTATTTCCCCCCCCCCCCAAACTAGAACTGCTGTGTAGTTGCGAGTGAGTGAATAAGTGGCAGATATCGACTCTCTGGGACGAGAACGTCGATGGAGACAGAAAGGATCATGCGTTGCATGCCGGTGACAGGCAGGAAGAGTGCTCTGTCTGGCTGAGCATGTAGGAGCCTCCATCTCGCCAGAGTATACAACGATGTTAGCTCACGCTGCTAACAGACCTCATAATCAATGACGGGCAAACAGAGAATTCACAGCAGTGACTGTGACTTTTCTTCATTGTCTTGGTATACCCCCATCCCCCCCGGCTCAACACAAACAGATAGCATAACCTGTTTATAGTAATACTATAAGAAATGTTTCTTTTTACTTTTGTATTCCTGGATTCATGCTTTTACTGTGTCATAGTGTCGCTGCTTCTCAGGTCGCTGATTCAGTTAGAAAGATGAAATGATGGAGTTTGACTTTGGCTATTCAAACCATTTGTATGAACTAGCATGGACTGCTTTGTGTTATGTAATCAAGTGAATGTCCTTACATTTGAAGAAATTGGAGTGATTCTGTTCAAATCTCAGCGCTGCTAACAAAGACCCCCCTCCCAAGTCCGCTAATGGAATCAGTTAAACAGTGAGATTTCTATTGTAATCACCCTCAAAAAAAGACTGCACAGCACTTAGGGCCAATCACAGAGAAACTGGCAATCACAAACATAACTACCTCAGTTCAGTGTAGCCTCTGCCTGGACTCAGAGGTAAGTGGACTGGAGTGAGGTTTGAACAGTACAAAAAACTTTCCCTTTCACTGGAGCAAAAAAACCGTGTGTGGGGCTCACCTGCCGACTGAACGTGAGAATGAAGGTGATTTCTTCTTTTTGATTGGAAGAGATTTTCAGCTGGGGATTACCACATTCCTTGTACGTCAGGACAGTAGGCCTACTCTACAGCACGAATGTAACATTTTAGGAGCCATGAAACAGAAACTTAGCAGCTAGTTATGTGCTGAGAGAAAGATGAACACATTGATTCTCAACGATTTCTAGCCCAGATGAATAAAAAGCAGAGGTAAACAGAAACAGAAGCCACATCTCTGCATCTTTTTTGATCCAGTGGCTCAAGAAAACAAACAGCGTTGTACCAATGCCTAAGGGGGGGGGGTTTCACTGACGTCTTTGCAATCTCAGCAGACTATCGCACCGTTATCCACGATCAAGGTCAGCTCCCATCATCCACCAAGCTCCGCCATAAGACGTTGGCAGCAGTTTTTGCTTGGCAGATCCCTGCCCGACCAGACAGAGAGAGAGACAGAGAGAGCGAGAGAGAGAGAGACAGAGAGACAGAGAGACAGAGAGAGAGAGAGAGAGAGAGAGAGAGAGAGAGAGAGAGAGACAGACAGAGAGAGACAGAGAGACAGAGAGATAGAGAGAGAGAGAGAGACAGAGAGAGAGACAGAGAGGGAGAGAAAGAGGGAGAGAGAGAGAGAGAGATAGAGAGAGAGAGAGAGACAGACAGAGAGAGAGAGATGCAGTGTGAATAGTCGATTCTTTGAACCTGCGGTCAGCATTCCGCATGCGTCTCTCTGAGCTAAATGCTCTTCTTCTTCTTCTTCCTCCTCCTCCTCTGA
>OOFB01008153.1:0-12709 GCA_900323305.1 Trachyrincus murrayi | reverse complement strand
CATTCATGTCCCACACCTTACTCACACGCGTGTGTGGGTGTTTATGTGTGTCTTTGAGCGTGCATGTGTGTGTGCACGTGCGCATGTGTGCTTTCTAATGTGTGTGTGTGTGTGTGTGTGTGTGTGTGTGTGTGTGTGTGTGTGTGTGTGTGTGTGTGTGTGTGTGTGTGTGTGTGTGTGTGTGTGTGTGTGTGTGTGTGTGTGTGTGTGCGCGCGTGTGTGTCAGTCTAAACATGTGTATTATGACATTAGTATGGCTGTTTACTTTGCTAAACAAACATTTTTAAAGAATTTAAAATCTAAAACTAAGTAAAAGTAACATGAAGATGGATAGACCGGTGAAATAAATGAATTTAGGTTTGCATTCATCTTTTATCCCATTTTCCAACATGTTTTCCATGTTGGGGCACTTGAGCTCATGTACTAAACATGTCAGGACACAATGTAGTCATCAACACCAATCTAATATCTCTCTCAAATGATTTAGCTTCACATGTCACGTTTACAAAGTGTTTAAGAGGGTTGGGGTGTCAGTATTTGTTCCCCTCTGGTTTATTTCCATCCGAGTCATGCTCAGAGCATGGCTCTGCACATGCCCAGTGGAGGCTGACCTTACACACTGTATTAGGTGTGTGTGTATGTGTTGTACCTTGGTGGAAGTCCTTTTTTTTATGACATTTCATGTGTTTTCAAAGAGTGGCTTACAAATGGACCAGACGTGTGCAGTGGCGATAACATTCTAATTTTCTCTGTGTGACCTGTGGCTGCGTATGTACGCTTTTTTTTCTATACAATACATTTTATTTGATGTTTTTCTCTCTCCTTACAGAGGAGCTCGAGGAGGAGCTCAGCTTCGAGGAGCTGCAGGAGAGGGCAAAGTCTGGAGATGCCAGGGCTCAGTCCAGGGTAAACCTCAAGAAGTGCTTCCTCTACTTCACTACATGTGTGCAATCCTCAAAGAAAAGTAGAGAGCAATGGAACCGACTGCAATGTGTCCACCTCGTCCGTGTGAAGGAACATAGGAACATAAGAGCATAGGAACATAAGAGCATAGGAACATAAGAGCATAGGAACTAAGGAACATAGGAGCTATGGAACATTGGGACTAAGGAACATAGGAACTATGGAACATAGGAGCTATGGAACATAGGGACTAAGGAACATAGGGACTATGGAACATAGGGCTGCAACTAACGATTATTTTCATAGTCGATTAATCTAGCGATGAATCATTTAGTCTAAAACATGTCATAAATAATAGCAAAATAACATTTTAATGTATTTTTTAGAATGATCCATGAATCAAATATTTGAATTTCTGAAGCATCAAGCAGCAAATGTTTGGTAGTTGTACTTGATAAATGACCAACGATTAATCGATAAAAATATAAATACTTGATTAATTTTCTGTCGATCGATTAATCGACTAATCGTTGCAGCCCTAGAACATACTGTATGATAGGACACGAGGTGATGAGTCAGCTAAGACAGGACAATGCCTGTGGGAGCTAAGTGTGTGTGTGTGTGTGTGTGTGTGTGTGTGTGTGTGTGTGTGTGTGTGTGTGTGTGTGTGTGTGTGTGTGTGTGTGTGTGTGTGTGTGTGTGTGTGTGTGTGTGTGTGTGTGTGTGACTCAGATGGGCCGCTACTTCCTGGCGGTGGCAGAAGAGAGGGACGAGGAGCTGAACAGCTGCCAGGCGGTGACCTGGCTGCTCCAGGCGGCTAAGCAGGGCCGCAAGGACGCCGTCAAGCAGCTGCAGCGATGCCTGACCTCCAGGAAAGGTACTCGCAGACCTGCGCAACCTGTACGCATTTTGCGTAGCAGGTGTGCATTTTGACATCAAAGTACGCCGGTACTATTTGTCACAAAAAGCTGGTGACACCTGTGAGTTCAATTGTGCACGTGAGGACTCAAGTCTAACAGCAAGAGGCAGCAGCGACTAGCCTGCCGAACAACAACAACAGCAGCAGCAGCAGAAGAAGAAGACGAAGAGTTCGATCAATAGCGCCGGATTCATTCCCCCTGCTTTCACCCAATTATGAAGCGGGCATGATGATGATTGACAAATGCGTAAAGTCATTTCAAGAGACTGCAAATCGACAGCTCTTGTTTCCCCTCCTCACTCCAGCTTGTTTCTCAAGTGAGGACAGTTCTTTTAACTCCTTTGCAAAGGTAAACGGACTGGGGTGGATGTGGAAAGTTGTGAATTGTGCAGACCTGCCAACCTTGGGAAAATATTTAACGTTAGCTTAACGTTATGTAATTTGCAAGCAAGCTAGCTTGCTTCTTCACCAGGCATTTTAGTTGGCAAAGTAACGTTAAGTTATATTGTCCGTGTGTCGCAGATTGTTAACGTGACTTTTCATAGTATTCATAATATGAATTATTATTACAGCCAAACCCGTAACCATAATGAGAGGAGCAGATCATTGCAGGATGAAAAAAGTGGTGGAAGAAGTACTGAGATATTTTACTTAAGTAAAAGTAGCAATACAACATTATATAGATACTCCGTTACAAGTAAAAGTCCTGCATTCAAAATCTTACTTAAGTAAAAGTACATAAGTATTGGCAGCAAAATGTACATAAGAGTATCAAAGTAAACGTACTCATTATGCAAACTGTCCCCATTTTAGAGAGTTATATTTTTCATAAATTATATAGTAGTCTAATCTATATCAATTTTAAATATAAAATATTGATCTGAAAAGTAACTAGCTGTGAAATAAATGTAATGGAGTAAAAAGTACAATATTTCCCTCTAAAATGTAGTGGAGTGTAAGTACAAAGTAGCATAAAATTGAAATACTCAAGTAAAGTACCCGTAAAAATTGTACTTAAGTACAGTACTTCGGTAAATGTACTTGGTTACTTTCCACCAATATCTATAATTTGGCCTACTGTAGGAAAAACCCCCCATTGCAAATTAAGTACAATATGTAAGGAGGGGTGTGATTGCTTCTACAGTTTCAACAGCCTTGCAGTTAGGAAATATGAATCATGACGTCAGATGACGAGGATACTGACAAGGAGAGAGAGAGCAGACATACTAAAGAGAGTCCATGCCCCCCAGGAAAATATATAATAGTTAACTTAGTTATATAACACTTCTTTAACATGTTCAAAAGATATCTCTATGTTCTGTTGAACGGCTTTCACTGGTAAAGTCAAATACATGTGCTTAAAAGGGACATACCACGCCGTGATTTTCTGTTATTTACATACAGTTATGATGTTGGATGTCTGTAAAACATGGTAAAAGTTCAAAAACGTGAGGTGAACGTATGCAAGTAAAAACCCAGGGGTTCAGCCTTCTCTGAACTGATCAGATTGTTCATACATGCCCACAAGTATGATTGTATTGTTTTCTTCATAGCCTATTTATATGTTAAATAACTTGATGATATGGTGGTGAGTGGGGAAATGACCGTGTGCAAAGTGAACTAAGTGTTACACTATTATGCTACTCAAAATACTTTCCCAAGGTTGGCAGGTCTGTACTCGCCTGGTGCCACCGGTCCTTCTTCTGATTAAGTCCCGAGTGCAAGAGACTTATCCTTTTTTTCCAACCAGGAAATGATCGTTTTCCCCTTGCGTGGCTGGGAAAGTACCGCTCTACGGCACCATCGTGATACATTGTGACTTTTGAATATCTAGTCAGAGAAATTGGGGTTGGGAAGTTTAACTCATCACAAAATGTGCTTTATTGTGTACGAGTTGAAAGCAAGTCGACATACAAGAATGGCCAAGTACATACTTGACAGATGAATGACAACATCAATGTTGCTGTATGGTTTTATCTTTCGTTAGGGAAGTAAGGTTGGTTTACACAAGACTGTTGGGATGAATACAAATTGCTGCATTCTCAGAACTATGTGTGTGCGTGTGCGTGCATCAGGTATCACATCGGAGAACTACGAGGAGGTGAAGAAGCTGTGCACAGAGACGCACTTCGAGAGGGCCGTGAGAAAGGCAGCCTTGCTCATGTACTGGAAGCTGAACCCGGAGAAGAAGAAGGAGGTGGCCGTGTCGGAGCTCCTGGAGAACGTGGATAAGGTCCACACACAGCCAGGTACAACCACCAGGAGAGTGCAGTGGTCCACACACAGCCAGGTACAACCACCAGGAGAGTGCAGTGGTCCACACACAGCCAGGTACAACCACCAGGAGAGTGCAGTGGAAACAACAACATACAAATTCAATAAAATAAATACATAAGATTTTAAATGATTCAAAGAAATGATGAAAGATATCAGACCAGTGTGTCTTCTCAGTCAAATGAATCTAGATTGCGTGCGAGTGACATGTGCCTACAGTGACCACGTCGTTGGATTTTGTTGACCTATATGCAAATAATCACAAGGACCACATTCACAGGTTTGTTGCATAGCCTACATGACATCAAAGCACTCTGCAGGCCTCCGTTTTGGTTCTTGCCTGGCAAGGCATGCAGTAACAAATGTATTCAAATGGATTGTGCAATGTAAGTATTAAATGTGCATTAACATTGCACAATCCATGCGGTCATACACATTCTTCCCCGTCACCAAAATATGAGTTGTGCCTGTGATAGAATGACTAGCCGAACCTCGAATGTGGTCACAACTGTGTTTTTACTTGTTGCCAGGTTGTGATCTGGTTACCATGTTGCCATGTCTGAATGTAAACACATTTATTCTGAATATGTACTCTGGCTACAGGGGAGCCAGCCTCGCCGGGCCCGCTCTCCAGCTCTGCAAAGAAGCAACGGAGAGTTCTGGAAAGCCTGGTCAACACCCAAGGTGGGCTCCATGTTTACAAGCACAGCTTTGATTATTTAAGTTTAGTTTAAATATTTATTATTGTTTATCTTCCTTAGCCACATACATATTCTGGGTTATTGTCAACCACAATATTTTCATTGTACGTGCGTATGCATAAGGCATGATTTGGAATTGTACTAACTAAAAGTTATTTGAGTATTGTGTGTTGTAGTCCATCGTAGTTATATATTGTTTAGGTTGTCTGTGTCTTACACGCCCCCCCGCCCACCTCTAGCCGCCCGTCCCGTGGGTCTGGACGACTTCGTGGAGATGACCAAGAAGTACGCGCAGGGTACCGCTCCGTCCGCCGCCATGGCTGGAGCAGGAGGGGATGATGATGACGACGATGAAGCTGTGAAGAACCCGGACGATCTTCCCCTGCACCAGAAGGCACGCTCCGTCTGTCCCTTACTATTGTTATTATGCTGCCTTCACATGGATTCAGGCAGACGGTAGATGGCAAACCGGATATCAGTTTAGTGGACGAGAGCACAACGGTAAACTTAGGTGAAGCCGGCAGAAAGTATTTCTGTATTTCTGCCGTCCAAAGTTAAAATATTGTAACTTTTTGCCATCCTCCGCAACGGCATTTACAACCGGATGCTACGTAGCTCCCTCGCACAAGGAGACAACATGGGCGGTCTGAACGAGAAGCTAGTCATCACACCCCAAATTATATGATCAGTTCTCCTTTCACTGTCTGTGTTGGAAGTGAATGAATGACCTTACGTTTCGGATGGAATTTACATTAATTTAAAGTTGAATAGAGTATTAAGAGAAAGCTGCATTGTATATGCATTACTAGAATAATGACATGAATTAGTTTTGCCGTCCTGCCATTCCGTCGAAATGTTAGTTTGTGTTTCCTGTGCTGTCCAGAAGGTGTTGTCCGTCTGCCTGAATATACGCAGCAGTAGTCTCACAAATCAGACTTTAGATTCATTATCTAAAGTCCGATGGCAGACGAGCTCAAATCTGGGTGAACGGGGTGTTTTACTTTCTTTCGCTACATATTTGTTTAGACCAATCATGTTGCTGGAGGCAAGGGATCTGTTAGCGCGTAACAGCAAACACAAACTCGGGCAGCAGTAGTAAACTGTGAAGAAGTAACACTGTGCAGACTGGACACTGTAGAAATACACATATTAAAATGCCCTTCTGAAAGCTTCTTGCGCAAATCAGTTTCTCTTCGGTAGAATATCTCCGTAGCGAAACAGGAAACAAGGCGTAACTCCGCCCCTTGCAGTTTCTGGTTTCCGGCCCAGGCTCTGTGCCGTCTCCCCCCAGAAGTTCTGCTATAACAGAGTAGGACTGCTGGATCAGAGATTAGTCCCCTATTGGTTCCAGACTGTAGTACCTCAACTTTTCTTCTCATTCATAATACATTCGTAATGACTCCTTCCCAATGCCCCAAAGCGGTCCTACGTAGCGTTGAGGAAGACTGCAAGAAGTCTAATGTCGGCCCTAGAAGAAGTGTTTACGGTACCCTTTTCTTGGCCCCCACCCACCCACCCACCCACCCATAGGTGCTGAAGTTCCCCCTGCACGCGCTGTTGGAGATCAAGGAGCACCTGATCGACTGGGCGTCACGAGCCGGCATGCAGTGGCTGAGCGCGCTCATCCCCACGCACCACGTCAACGCCCTCGTCTTCTTCTTCATCATCTCCAACCTCACCGTGGAGTTCTTCATCTTCCTCATCCCCCTGCTGATCTTCTACCTCTCCTTCTTCTCCATGGTCGTCTGCACGCTGCGCGTCTTCCAGGTCAGGCTCAAGGGCTCGGGTCGGAGTTGATGGCTGTGTTGGTTTTTTCTTTTATGGTGTGAATTTTTGTACACCTTTTGTGGAGATTTCAAAACCACTCTTTGTATAATACTATATTGTAAAATACTATACTAATAACTAATAATATTACTACTACTACTACTACTAAATAATACTATTACTACTATTATTACTATGACTAGCTATTTAGCAGACACTTTTATCCAGAAGGACTTGTATGTGAATGTCATTACGGTAGGGATTAGGCATCTTGCTCTAGGATGCCTATAGGTGCACTGTGGACAGTGGGGATCGAACCCAGTACCTTTCAGCTGGGAGTCGTCACCCTCGCCACAACGCTTTCCTGCACAAGGGATCTATAAATACATAATAATAAAAAAGTGTTTCCCTCCAGAACTCGAAGGCATGGGAGAATTTCCGGGCCCTAACTGACCTGCTGGCCCACTTCGAGCCCGGGCTGGACATGGAGCAGGCGGAGACCAACTTTGGCTGGACCCACCTAGAGCCCTATCTGTAAGCACACCTCCACCCACCCCTTGTTCATGCATTCAGCGTTGTTCTCCTGAGCCTCTCCTTGGCACACAATGAAACGCACTAGTTTGGTGTTTGGTCTGATTCATTGCAAGAGCAGAAGTCCTGACTGTCGATGCTGCAGACAGAGTTGATGTGAGCGTTTAGTTTGGGGGGAAAAATAGAAATGTAGAAAAGTGTTTGAGTTCATAGCTAACAGTAAGTAAATAATATGTAAATACTAATTGTAAACAGTAAATAATATGTAAAACAGTAAGTAATATGTAAATACTAATTGTAAAAGGCTCCATTTGTTTTGCGCAGGTACTTCCTGCTGTCTGTGGTGTTTGTGCTGTTCTCCTTCCCCGTGGCGGACAAGACGTGGATCCCCTGCTCAGAGCTGGCCACCGTTGCCCTCTTCTTCACAGTCACCTCCTTCCTCAGCCTGCACGCCTCCGCCCAGCTCTTCGCCCGCCGCGCCCTGCTCACGGAGGTCCTCTCAGGGGCCTGCTCCCTCGCGCGCCTCCTCCCCGACTCCCTGGGGCTCCTGCGGGCCCTGGGGGCCACGCTGGTGCGCCTGCCCCTGGGCGAGATGCTGGCTCTGAACCTGGGACTGCCCTGCCTCCTCTACGGCCACCTCTTCTACCTGCTGTTCCGCATGGCCCAGCTGCGGGGCTTCAAGGGCATCTACCTGTGCCTGGTTCCCTACCTGGTGTGCTTCACCTGGTGCGAGCTGTGCCTGGTCTTCCTGCACAACTCCAGTGCCATCGGACTGGTCCGCACCTGCGCGGGCTACCTCCTCTTCCTGTTCGCGCTGCCCGCGCTGTCGCTGGGCCTGGCCGCCATGCTGCTGGCGCAGCTGCTGCGGTGCTTCCTGGCGCTGGAGCTCACCAAGATGGCGGTGACGCTGGCGGTGTGCACGGTGCCCGTGGTGCTGCGGCTGTGGACGCGCTTCAGCCTCAGTCCCGTGACGCTGTGGCGCTCGCTGTCGGGCAGCAGCGTGGTGAAGCTGGTCCTGGTGTGGCTCAGCGCCCTGGTGCTCTTCTGCTGGATGTACGTGTACCGCTCGGAGGGCATGAAGGTGTACAACTCCACGCTCACCTGGCCCGAGTACGCCAGCCTGTGCGGCCCCGCTGCCTGGAAGGAGACCAACATGGCGCGCACGCAGATCCTCTGCTCCCACCTGGAGGGCCACCGCGTCACCTGGACCGGCCGCTTCAAGTACGCGCGCGTGACGCACATCGAGAACGGCGCGCAGTCCGTCATCAACCTGCTGCCGGGCTTCATGGGCGACTGGGTCCGCTGCCTGTACGGCGAGGCGTACCCGCCGTGCACCGAGGAGAGCGACGAGGCCAAAAACGCCCCGCCCTCCCCGCCGTGGCCCCTCCCCGCCGCGCCGCCTCCTCCTCCTCCCGCCGACCCCCTCTGCAAGCTGAAGCGGCTGGCCAAGCACGAGTGCCACGTCAAGCGCTTCGACCGCTACAAGTTCGAGGTGACCGTGGGCATGCCGCTGGAGCGCAAGACGCGCAGCGGCGGCGCCCCGGAGGACGAGGACGCCACCAAGGACATCGTGCTGCACGGCAGCAGCGAGTTCGGGGCGGTGCTGCTGCACCTGGACACGGGCAGCCTGCTGGAGTTCAGCACCGTGCTGGAGGGCCGGCTGGGCTCCAAGTGGCCCGTGTTCGAGCTGAAGGCGGTGCACTGCTTGACATGCGCCGACACGCACCTCCCCGCCAGCCGCCGCCGCCGGCAGTTCAAAATCGAGCAGGACTGGAGGCGCTCGGTGCAGCGGGCGCTGCAGTTCGCCTTTGACTTCTTCTTCAGCCCCTTCCTCAGCGCGCAGCTGCTGCAGCCGGACCCCGAGGCTCAGGTGGACCTTGAGACCGCGGCGCCGCTGGGCTAGGAGAGCGATCGATGGGCTAGGAGAGCAATCACTGGGCTAGGAGAGCGATCGCTGAGCTAGGAGAGCGATCGCTGGGCTAGGAGAGCTAGCGTGTTGCTCCCAGCCAGGATTTGCCCTTACGAGGTCACATGGCACTTTTAATTGGTGGTGGTCATCAGCATTTCTACAATGTTGTTGTTGTTGTTGTTGTAGGAGTGTGATTCAAGTTAGGGACGACGAATACCGTTTATTCATTGCTGACACCATCTCAGACTCAGAATCACATCTTCATCCAAGTATCTAATCTGTTTAATCAGTATATAAAAGTGGATATGTTTAGTCATTGGAGCGTAATGACTTTGTTATGCTCCATTAGATACATTTCCTTAACACATCTCGTTGTCAAGCAAGTGGAAAATTTAAATGCTTTCTATAGTAACCGCCAGATTATGTAGCTATCGACATATTCTCCAGTACCCTGTTTTGAACATGGTACCCGGTATCAGTGCATCCTTTTGGAGCATTGTAGTAAGTGTGCTTATCAATCAGTCGTACTGGTAATCAATCCAGTACACCATTGACAATAAGGTGTGTGGGGTTACAGGTAGGAATACTAATATATTAACCTAAAGAAAACAAATGATTGTACACTGTTTTTTTTATTTAGATAGATAATCTAGATTTTATAGTAAATAGTGTGCGTGTATGTGTGAGAGTGTGTAAATCCTTAGATTAAATAAATATTCACTTTTAGTAATGAAACACTACTTTTGGCACACATACATTAAACCTCCTCCGCCATGGTCAACAATGTTCCAAGCAGTTCCATGTACATGGCAATGACATTTTGTTATATATATATATATATTAACAGTAGTTTACCAATAATATATTGTGGCATTTGGGACAGTTGTGTATGGATTTGCGCCCCCATGTGTATGTACGATTTCTGGCTGATTTGTGGACATTTTATCGACATGTCGCTCCGAAAGGTCGACTTTCTGCGTATGAGGCACGTGTGTACACGCCGTCCAAATGCCCTGCTGCAAATCCCAATTCATAGTTTCCTCGAGAGAACACAGGCCTTGCTAGTTCACAGTCCATGGCTTGAATACCATTTCAAATGTTTCAGTTTGTGTCTCATGTAAGAAGATTACAACACTGACATCATGTCTAAACCAATGTCTTCCTATTTATTTCAAGTTTTTAAAAAATTGTATCCGCTTTGTTTTATTTTCATCGTGGTCACATTTTTAACACCTGTTTAAAGCATTTCTAGGTTCATGGAGGTCATTTGGAAAGTGCCTTTTATAAAACACTATTTTTAAAGTCCCTGGATGTATTGTAATATGATTTGCCAGATGTTCACTTCAATATATATTTGGAATTGAAACACTTGAAACTCACTATACTGTGAACAAACTAATTCATGACTTTAATTGTCAACATCACGACAGTTCTCCTGCCTCAATATGAATGAAGTGACCATGCTACAGACTGGGACCCCACCCCCTTATCCTCCATCCCTGCTGTGCAGGGCTCCCATATACAGAAGACCACTTGCTGTCATGATGTTCTCACTGTATTCCTACACTGTGACCAATTAATATGGAAATCTGTTATCTCTGTTGTTTTTTTATGAAAACTGTTTCAAAGTGGATAAAAGATGAAGTGAAGGTATTCACTTCAATGTGATCTATATATTTGTTACAGGGCCCAGAATACAGAGGCGAAACAACAAGGGTCAAAGGTCTAGGGTTAAACAAGAACATAAACACACACCTACCTCTCTATGCCTCCCTGTTGGATTCCTTCCCTTCGTGTATGCAGTGACGTGAGGTTTTCTAACTGTCTGGATGTATTCACTAATCTGAAAGGGGTGCACATTACTTGCCAGCAGCGGACGAGAGGATGGAGTGGGCAATACGGACCAGTTCCCACAGTTGATATGATATAGTTCAGGTTTTTTGATGGTGGACACTCTTAAAACAAATATAGCCTATGTGTCACAAACGCCGACTCGGGTTGCTTGAAAACTCCTGCCGTGAACGAATCTCTCAATTAATCGTTATTTTTACTCCATGACGACAGTTGCCTCATCCTGTTTCCGCTACTGGCCCCACCCACTGTTGGCCCCACCCCACCCATACACATGGTTGCACCCACGTAAGCATGTAATTTCCCTACACATATATGATCCTAACAATATTACATGTCACTTTACTGTCCACACGTTAAGGTGCAACGACTGTGAAACGACACTAGGTGGTGCTGCAGAGTACAGAACCAGGAGATACAGACCGCATTAGTTGTTAGTTTTACATTGTCATGGCATTAGGCCTACAACTATAAGCCATTAATTAAAGGAATTACTACTCATGTTAATCATGAACAAAAACCAGCACAGTCCCAAAACTCTTCGGATGCAATTTCGTTGAAATATTTATTCAGGAAAAAAAACATTATTTATAACTGTCCGTTTGACAATTCTTTCATCAAAATACATTAACACAAAAATATGTGAATAATCAACATTAGTTCAGTCAGTGCATGGAATTGGACAAGTACATGTTTAAAAAAATAGTAGAAATAAAAGAATAAACAGTTAAAAAAAAAAAAAAAAGATTCTGCATATCCGCAAAATAAAATCATGAAGAAGGCTGAAGAGACCAAAGCGCTATCTCTGCATTTGGGTCATCTGTAGACGATCAGATCAGGTCCTTGTCTCTGTTCATTTACTGGTGATGGTAATTTAAAGAAACCAAAAATCTCAGACATAATTTAAATAAAAAGAATCAATATATACAGACACCACGTAGGCCCTTTAAAGTTTTTTTTCTAAGAATACAACATTAATCAATCAGACAAAAAAAACATTCCCCATTCTCCATGATTCTCAGTTTCCCGTGTTAGAAACTGATTAGTGGGCGGCTTCATTCAAAAGGTACATGTAAGTGTGTGAACCGAACACGTAAACATGCTGCATTCTCCTGGGACACAAAGAATAGAGTAGGAGAGCTCGCTCATCTGTGGTTACTGGTGCTGCACGGGGGCCCCTCACCTCTGGAGGGGCCCCTGCATAGACATGTATACATAGACGCCACATTGAGCTTTGGATCGTACGTCAACGTCGCCGCCATATTGGAGAGGTCAAGACTGGCCTGTAAACACATACAAGTAAACGGGGGAGATGCAGTTTTTCTGGATAAAAAGCACTATAATGAGGGATAGATATAGAGAGAGATAATATATAATAATATAATATATAACTATTTTTTTGTACTCCACGTAGATCATAAACCCTTGAATATAAAAACGACTCATTGAAATCGACTTAATTATAATAAATAAAAATAATTGACGGTATAGTGCTTTTTATCCAGAAAAACCGCAGTTCCCCCGTTTACTTGTATGTGTTTACAGGCCAGTCTTGACCTCTCCAATATGGCGGCGACGTTGACGTATCGCAGCAACGGGCCGAAGCAGTCAATGTGGCGTCTATGTATATATGTCTATGGGCCCCTGAAGCTTTTATACAGCTGAGACTAAATGGTCAAAAAGGCAGCCATGTCAGTCATTTTATTAACACCTAGGCTAAGTTCAGTTGGACATGCAGCATAGTTTTTGTTTTTATACATTTCTTTTTGCTCCTTCAAAGTTGGCGCCCCCCCCCCCCCCCCCCCCCCCCCCCCCCCCCCCCCCCGCCCACCCCCCCCACCCCCCCCAAAAAAA
>OOFB01008147.1:0-15760 GCA_900323305.1 Trachyrincus murrayi | reverse complement strand
CAGCGGAGGACAGCATGGCATCTCGCTGCTTGCTGTAGAACTCAATGACCCTGCGGCAGGAAGGAGAGACACACACCGCTCTACATCACACGTCTGATACACACACACACACACACACACACACACACATGTGGACACACACACAGATATGGACACACGTACACACACACATAAATGGAGAAACAAACATACGCGCACGCACACACACTGCACACCACACAGTGCGGAAAGGGACGTACCTATCTATGTGCGTGAGGAAGCCCTCTTGACCCCAGCTGTGCAGCAGCTGAGAGACCATGAGCTGGACAGAGACACACCAGAGATTAGACTTAGCCCACTGCTGCATGTTAGTCACTGTTAGTGTATAGACCAGGTGTGGGCATCCAACCAAGTTGTATAACAACCACATATATATACTGTATGTATTACACATTTGAAACCAGGAATTGAGCCAATCAGAAGCCGTGACTGAACCTGTTTCACCAGAAGGGTTGTGGTTACACGTTAGCGGAACATGGCTTTGTTAGCTAGCTTTACTTTAGCTTGGCCGGAGCGCTGCCCATTAATTTAGGTTTCTTTTATTTTGCTCTACAGTCTGCAAATAGACTACTGCAGCTTTAGGGACCATTAAGGGGCTTTTTAGAGACTAGAGAGTTTTGACGCCTTCCCCTTTGCACAAGGACAGGTGCAGGTGCTCTACATTTGCATTGTGTAAATATTTGTGCATCCTCGTCGTTGTCAAGTGTTTTTGAATACGCCTGACACATATTATGCAAATACCTCAATGTGTTCTGATATCATATGATCATATTTACTTAGGTGTGTTTGTGTGTGTGTGTGTGTGTGTGTGTGTGTGTGTGTGTGTGTGTGTGTGTGTGTGTGTGTGTGTGTGTGTGTTTGTTCCACTCTGTGAGGAAGTCCTCCAACCAAGTACACCATTTGCTCCTGTCCACTGTTGTTTACCCCGACAACAAAGACGACCCGGCGATTATTACACTGCACGCCGGTGTTTACGACTCATATCTACTTTTTTTATTACTTTTTAATCACACTCGATAAGGTATCTCACTCTCTCGCTACTACTCTCAAGCCAATCCAGTCAGACATGACTAGCCAATCGCCTGTCACGTCCGCTGGTGCACTTCCTGTTTTCCTGCTTCCAGATTGCAGCCACAGGAAAAAGGACACGGTAAACAAACAAACAAATGCACCACTTTCTTCTTCTGTGGTCTCCGCGGGCTATGAGAGTAAACACAGGCTAAGCCAGGATGCCAGTGTTTTCGGTTCTGCTGGCGTCCACAGATACATACACACACAGTACGCACAATACATTTTTTTAAAAATAAAAAGCATAGGGAATTATAGTTAGGGGGGTACCTGAGTGAAGGTGCTGGTGTGCATGGTGGAGGCCTGGATGTGGAGCACCACCCTGTCCACCAGTGGCTTGGGCCCGGTCACAAAGCCTATCCTCAGGCTGTGGAGACAGGGGGCGGAGGTGGTTAGGGTTATTTCGAGCTCCCCTGAAAGAAAGGGTTAGGTGACTGACTCACCCCGACGACAGGATCTTGGAGAAGGAGTCTGTGCGTATGATCCTCCCGTCCACGTCCATGGAGAGGAAGGTGGGTGTCCAGGGCTGCCAATGAGAGAGAGAGAGAGAGAGACTTCACTAGTTTAGTCTACTACTCGTGTCCCAGTACATACAAGTAGCAGACACATAATTAGTGTTATGAGCGACACCTGTGTTTATCCTACGATGACGCCTCTGTGAAAAGTGCGTGACTGACTGCTCCACCATGAGTCCACGGTGTCTGTACCTTGTCAAACTGCAGGAAGTAGTAGGGGTCGTCCTCGATGATGAGCATATCGTACAGTCTGGCCAGCTGTTGGGACAGAGGAGAACAGGAAGTGGTTAATTAATAGAATCCACCCAGAGCAGACCTGCTTTTATTGTATTTTTAGATTTACATTTTATTTTCCAAGTAGTTATTTTTCTAACGGCTTTGGCAATGTAAATGTTCCATGCCAATAAAGCCCTTTTGAATTGATTTGAATGGGGGGTTCTTTGTAAACCCGCACTGTGTGTAGTCTCTCAGATATGTTGAAAGTGTTGTTTTCAAAGGAGGTCAGAGGTTGCACTCTTTCGACGTTCACATGAGAGAGCTGCACGTGCACGCGTGCATAACACTGTTTGCATATGAGTGTTCCAACGGCCCACAGATGTGTGTATGACAAAGTATCAAAAGAAAAGCACTGTCCACTTTTTCAAACAAAACTAAACAAATCTGGAATATTTTCCTAAGTCTATTTTCTAAAAATAATAAAAGAAATACAAATAATGAAAAGCCCTGAAATGCTATTATGGTACCGTCCAACACTATTACATATTGGTCAGATTAACCTAGAGGTTTATATTTATTTAGAGCAAAAATTGCTAAATCGTCCCCACCAAATTCTATATTTGAAATGACCTTTGATAAGATTCATGTCACATCCCCTTCCCCCCCATCAATAACCAGATTCAGAGTCAACCCAACACATACCCTGTAGCTTTTTATTAACCTAGCGTCACGTCACAGTACCTCGTACACTTCCTGTTTGCGCTGCGTTGTCATGGAGGCCCCTGTGGGGTTTCCTCCGTTGGGGATGGTGTACAGCACCCTGGGAGCCGTGCTGCCGGGCCGGTGCACCTCCGAGGGATCCCAGCGAGAGAGCACTTCCTTCAGCCCTGCCGGCACCATGCCGTGCTGGTCGCTGGGCACGTTGATGAGGTTGCAGCCCAGCGGCTGGAGCTGGGGTAGAGCGAGCAGTAGGCAGACAGTGGGAGGGAGAAGAGAGAGAGAGAGAGAGAGAGAGGTGATATTAATGAAGCACAGCAATGAAGAATACATAGCATTGGTAGATGTATGAGGAGAGGTTGTTTGACTGACTTCCAGGCCGAAAGGTTCAGGGTTAGATTTTTATGAATGAACCATATAAATTAAATCGAGCCATATAACCTTATAGAGTGATCAATGACAACTTGCTCTCGAAATTGGCTATTATAATAAACAATAGTTGGGAAGAAGAAAGAGCTGAAAGGGCTGATAAGCATTATATGACGTCATTATAAAGGAATTCCCTTTTGTTAAAAACATTACAATAGCGGAGAATTTGTGATGTCATAGAAACTGAAAAGTTTTTGTCTAAATCCGCTTTTAATAGAGCATTTTATTTTAGAGCATTTAATTTTAGAGCATTTTACATATATTTGACTGAATGTAATGTGTATTATTCCCCTATGATGCATCTCTTTACCATCTTTTTGTATTCGACATGTTAGGATTATGTTTTGGGAACATGATTACCATCAAAGCACGCTGACAAAAGAGGTTAAAGGGCAAGTACCGCTTCACACGCATGTTCTAAAAAGATAACCATCTGCCACATCCAAAAATAGCAGAGTGTGAAACAGTTCCCCTTTAATTTACCCAATTGGGCTAAAAGAAGGACAGGGAAGCAGACAGACAGACGAGACAGATGGAGTAGGCGTTACTGTGCATGTCGGTGTGTTTTCTATAGGGTTGGTGTGTTTTATATGGGGTTGGTGTGTTTTATATGGGGTTGGTGTGTTTAGAACTCACCGCTGCCAGCGTGCCTGAATACGTGGGCGCGTCCAACAGCACGTTGTCGCCGGGGTTTACCAGCATTTCGAACACCTGCCAAAACAACGTGAAAGAAAAGGGAATCAGACCAGACTCCGTGAGGCAAGACCATTAGTTTCTCCCCCAAGTGACTGTTAGTCCCCCAAGTGACTAAACTAATAGTTAGTTAGTTAAAGTTGACAGAGCATTTCATTTGCTGTTATTATAACGTCCACCCCCCCCCTGCTAGGTCACCTTGCAGAGGCCCTCCTGGCTGCCGGTGGTGACGCATAGGTCCATCTGGCCTCTTTCTGGGCTGTAGCCGGCGCTGGGTGGGCTGTGGAGGCTCTGCTGCAGGCTCTTCATCCACGTCACCAGCTCTGGGATCCTGGACGGACACACACACACACACACACACACACACACACACACACACACACACACACACACACACACACACACACACACACACACACACACACACACACACACACATATATATACACACACACACACAGTAACAGCGGCAGTGCAATAACAGGAAAGGATCCCTGGTTTCACCAGGAAGATCTGTCTCCACTCTCCCTGGGGGCGGATCTTGTTATTATCATTAATAACTTCAGCTTCGGCAGATAAATCTCCAGCATTCCTTAACTCTTTTGTTTTGTTTATGAAATGGTGTTGCAAGAGAGCAGATAGGTCGTGGGGTTTATTTAAAGGCTTTCTATTTTGGACAAACCCTGCTCATCACGGGAGAGAACAGCTGAAAGGCTGACGCAGCCGGTGCGTCTGCGATCTGTGGGGAAAGACTGACACCTAGTGATCAGAAAGGAGAAATGCATTCACCAATTACATGAGACAAAACCAAATGGACCCTTGTATATCTCACAGTAGGTGCAGCGCCTTACATTATGTCTGGCTGCGTTCAAATATCCCATCTATTGTGATTCCACTGGTGCCTGCTGCCTGAATCTCAATGTTTTCTGCCAATTCTGCCAATCGGGGCCCCAGCATGCTTTGCATATCTAAAGCGTTCTCCATTGGGTCTACAGGGTTTTCATGTCACACTTTTTTGGTGCATTGGTCTGACTTCAAAGTGAGCTCAAGAGTTACCATGGTTACCCGGAAAGGAGGATGGTATTAAACCAAACCTCCATGCTCCCCTCACCAGAAACGTTTCCAAGGTAACTTCCATGGTCCACTTCCATGGACTTTGACTTAGCAATAATTGAACAGAAAGCAATCGTTCACTAACTTCATCGATCGTCCCCAAGAATTGGTCTGAATGTGTACTTTAAACACAATTTTTAATTTGATACTGTTGACAATACTCAGTGAAAACAATTGCAGACTGAGGTGAAGTGGGTTGCGATCCTACAGTCTTGAATGGTCCAGGGTTTGTGGTTTTATTTTTCATAGAATGTACTGCCTTACAGAATTTAGCCGGATTTGAATATGCCCTATGAATAAATTCTAAATAATAAGTTGATTTGCCTTTCCTTACAGTGTCTGTGCATTTATTTCTCAGTTGCCTAAATGCAAGCCAGTGGGATGGGTCCCCCCTGGGCATCTAGCAAGGGACCAGGCTCTGTTCCTTGCTGTAAACAGAGTTGAAAGTTCAGGGAACAACGGAGCAGCCGGTTGGAGATTGTATAGACACAACATTAACGTCCTTCTCTCCCCAGGCCAGGGAAGAAAGGCAGAGCGTCGGGGGGGGAGGCGGAGCCGCAACAACCGCAGAGAGAAGGAAAACCAGGAGGGCCGGCGGGAGCGGAAGAAAGAGCGAGAGCGGGACGCCACCGACAGGGACCGCGACGAACCGGAGATCCAGAACAAGACCGAGCACAGGCGCCGCAGGGGCCACGAGACGGACCCGACGCCGCCCAGCAGCGGCCCCCGCACAGCAGTCTGACGACCTGTCTCAAACAAAACTCCACTTCATAAGAAAAGAAAAACCCCTGAACCCCTTTTTTTTACCTACCTAATTAACCCCCCCCCCCCCCCCCCCCTCCATCGACCCCTCACTACAGGGGTGCTGCTGCTATGCCTGTATGATTTGAATATACTGTTAATGCACAAGCGGGGCGGAGTTCGGCTAAGAGGCTTGGTTCGCAATGGACTTCCGATAAATACATAAAAATGAAATAGGCCTACTAATTATGTTACTTTTTGTACTCTTCCCCCCCAAAAAAAACCCTAGCCTTTGCTCCTTTTACTCTTGCAAGTGAGAAACGCAGGAACACCCCCATCCCCATGCCCCTATTGCGAAGAATGCAACAGAGACACTGCTGAGACTGTTGTTGGGACGAACCAAAAAGAGGAGGGGAGGGGAGGGGTGGGATCTGTCACTGTGTGAGGACTGACTGACGGACAGACAGAAAGAGAGACACATATTGGAAGAACAATGAGGTTATATGAGCTTTTTGTTGATATGGTTATTTAATGGGGCATAGGTACAATCTTGTGCATCTTTTTTTATGTAGATTATTTGACTTTATGTAGAATTGTTTATTTGTCGGTCCAGTTTTGCTTTGTTTTGTTTTTTTTGTTTTTAGATCTGCATTTTGTTTATTTGTTTCAGAATGTGTCTTGCATCTCACAAATATCCAATTATCACCGAAGGAAGAAAGAAATATTCAGAGTGGCTGCATGCTTTTAATTTGAAAGGATGGTTTGTTTTGCAAATCATGCAAAGGTCACATCATTTGTTCTATTACATCTTGGCCAAATGTATTTTATTTCTCCAAATAATTGCAAAATGTACCAAACCACTGTTTGTTTTTCTTTAGTTTTTCTCTGCTTATTGGTGTAAACAGGATCTGTGCTTTCAATAAAAAAAAACCTGTTGACCATAAACAATAAGCAATCTGTACTTCAAATAAAGCTGTATTGAGGTTGTCTACACATGTTTCTTCGGTCTCCTCCATTGATCACACTGATCAATTGATTTCATGTCAGTGTTTGAATGATTGGTGAAATCCAAATACTAATTTAAGCGATGTTTGCAATGTTTCACTGGTTTTGAGCTGTAGTGGCTAAAAAAAGACCTACAGACTGCATTGACAGGTAATCAAATGCAAGTGAGATTTAAAATAACCTTTTTCTGCCGTGATATTTGTCTACAAATGTTTTACTAGTAATATCGAAGATTATAGATTTTAATGTTTTTTATAGTTCTGCAAACAGCAATTAACACTAATGCAAATGCTTAAGGAAAAAAATGATTTCCAAAACCATTATAGATTCAGCAGGTTAGGGAATTATACCTTTATCCAATATAGTGAAAGTTGAAAGTATACGTGTTCTTAAATTATGCATGTACATGGATAGTAAGCATGGATAGTAAGCATGATTAACATCTTGTTATGGAAGAAAAATAAACACTTCTTTTAATTCAGGAGTTTTATTTCATATTGGTGTGGTTAACGTTCTGCTAATCAGTAAGAAACGTACATTCAGCATCAACGGGCACGATGACAAGCGTTTCCTCAAGGGTCAAAACTAGGACCCTGGCAGGGGATGACAAAATCACCTGTATGATTGAATATAACTTGATATTTACACAAACCAAAATATACCTCGTCATATTACAGTACAGTGTTTACAGTATGAATGTAAGCAAGCAACTCTGAGCACTGGTTTACAATACACTACGAGGTGGGAGGGAAAGATAATTCAAACTTAAATAGCATAGAGGACAAACTCAGGGTCAAGACGAACTAGAGATGTCACCCAACCCACCCACACACACACCTATTTTAATCTGAGGGAACACTTTCTCATGCGCCACGCTTAAGTCTGAAATTAACAAATCAGATGTTGATGTGGTCAGCCAACTGTATGACCTCGCTACCCCGCCCCCCCCACTATCTGCACCCCTCTTCCAGATCACTTCATGTTGGCAACGAAGTCCTCGCCCTTCTTGATGGAGCCCTTGAGCTCGCCCATGGCATCCGCCACCAGCTTCTCCTCGAAGGCGGACAGCTTGCCCAGGCCCAGGTTCTTCTCAATGCCGCTCTTGCCCAGCAGCAGTGGGGTGGAGAAGTACTTGCAGTCCGTCTCCTCGGAGCGGACGTAGGCGCACTCCACCACGCCCTCCTTGCCGTTCAGGGCGTCCAGGACGGAGAAGGTGAAGCGGGCCCCGGCGTATGCCATGGAGAGGGTGGCCGAGCCAGCGCCGGCCTTGGCCTTGACTACCTCCGTGCCGGCCTCCTGGATGCGGCCGGTGAGTGCCGCCAGCTGGTCGGCGGGGAACTCCACCTTGGGGGTGCATTGGGAGATGAGGGGGATGATGGTCTTGCCCGCGTGACCTCCGATGACGGGGACGTTGACGCGGGCCGGCTCGAGACCCTTGAGCTCGGCCACGAAGGCGTTGGCACGGACAATGTCCAAGGTGGTGACGCCAAACACTCTGTTAGGGTTGTAGACGCCATACTTCTTCATGATCTCGGACAGAATGGGGATGGTGGAGTTGACGGGGTTGGCGATCACGCAAATCATAGCCTCGGGGCAGTTGCGGGCACAGGCGTCGGCCAAGGTGGCCACGATGGTGGCGTTGGTGTTGAAGAGATCGTCACGGGTCATACCTGGTTTCCTGGGGACGCCCGCGGGAATGACCACCACGTCACAACCTTGGAGCGCAGCGTCCAGCTGATCGGCACCCATGTGCCCGGTGACCTGGGCGCGGGTCTCGATGTGGCTGAGGTCGGCGGCCACACCGGGAGTGTGGGCAATGTCATACAGAGAGAGGTGGCTCACCAGGGGACTGTTCTTCAACAGCAGCGAGAGCGGCTGGCCTATGCCTCCTGAAGCACCCAGCACGGCAACCTTGGCGTTGTTCTGCGTGGTGGTGGACAAGCCTCTGGCGAAGCTCATCGTGGGTCTCACCGCTCGGGCAAACATCGTGGAGGTTCTGAGTTGTTGGTGGTGGTGGTTGTCGATCGAAGAGAAACAAGGCCGCTCTTGCTCTGTATGACACCAGTGTCCTCTAGCTTACGTCGGAGCGGAAGAGCGTGTGTGTTCCGCACTTCCGAAGATATAATGCAAAGCGGCCGTCGACGTCAGCGCCGCGTCATTACGCACGGTTACGCCAGTGCGTCATTTTTCTTTCGCCTCGGTTTCTTTTTTTTATCAAAGGAAAACAAAGTCCGTCAGCGTTTGAGTCGCGGGTTAATTAGCATAGAAGAAACTTCGCTTGCGTCTGAACTCGGGGAGAAACTCCAACGACACGGTGAGTAGACATGAGCCGTATGGCTTGGATTGCAAATAAATATGTCATCAAAATAGGACGTTGTTGGTGTGGTGATCGCCTAACCCTCATTTCCCAGGCAGTTCTCATCTCACGACGGAGCGCCCGGAACGGGATGCTCCAAATGAGCGTTATTGGCGACACAGAGAGAGAGGGCGGGACTTTCAGTTACATAGGGTTAGCAGCGATGGGAGGGAGGGACTTCCGGTAGATGGATATCCGTTTCCGTTACATGTTTCAAGATTGTTGCTTTGTCAATCTTTCCGTAACAATTATTTCATTTAATAACTTTAAAAAATAAAATCATTTTCGTAAAAACTCCACATTTATTCTCCTTGTTGTTCTGTAAGTTCTTGTCGTGTTCTCTGGCGTAACACAACTCATAGGAAAAAAGACCGGAAATTGCCGTTGCGGCACAACGGGATAACGCTACAATCGAGGATCCTCTCTCAGGCTAGGTGTAGCCTAGCTAAGCTACGCTGTCAAACTCCCGTCTATTTGCTGGAGCAGCGCATTCAAGTGACGGCTATCCTCTTGCTATCACAACAAAAGCGCGTATTGTTATCATTTCAGTCACGAGAAATGTCCATTTAACCGCGTCTCTGGCGAACCGCATGCCTGTAGTCACGGGCCTGGACTAGCTGTCTCTTATCTCTGACATCGTTCAAACATATCGTTAATTGGAAAGAGAAAAGCTAACGTTCCGCAGCTATCGCCGGGAACCACCGCCGGGTAGCCGCCGCTGTGCTATTGGTTAGCTCCGTTCGCTAGCCCTGTCCCAAGAATTATCTAATACAACTAACTTGTATGATTGGAAAGAAGAAACGGAAAAGGAGTGTGTGTGTATATATATATGTATGTATATCTCCATCTCTATTGTGAGTTGAATGTGTGTGTTTTTGCGTGACGTGACTTTGATCGCGCTACAAACAAAGGTTTGCACAGGGACAACAGCAGGCTCACTTTGCCTTTGATGTGATTCACGATCTGACCACTTCATCGGTTGTTTCTCTCTTCTTTCGCAGTGGCAGGTCTAACGAGCCAACGACTCCTAATGCTACACAAGCATTGACGGTTCTTCTTGTAAGTGTCATCAGTGTCAGTGTTTCTGACCAGCCCTGTACGACGTGTGTACACGTTCAAGTCGTTGTTAAGTCAAATGTCCGATCGTTTTGTCATTGAGGGAAACCTGTGAAGGAATGTTTAACGTTGACGTGAAAGAAGATTTGGCAAAACACACTGTCATGCTGTTTTACTACTTTTCTTCTGAGCTATTAAATGATTTGTTCCATTCATGTGTGGACACTGTTCTTTGCATTTCCGTGTTTCCTATTAAGAATAGGAAATGCAAAGGACAGCGTGACAAAACAGGTGAAATACTCATGCAATCCCCCTTTCCAAATCTTTGCCACGCTGCAGTACTTCTCAAGGATGGCAAGCTGTGGCGAGGTGGACCACTCTATGAGCTCGCTCCCGTCCAGCAGAAAGGGTGGCGGTGGTGGGGGCGGGAGCGGTAACGGTGCCGGCGAGTCCTCGTGCTCCGCCTCCAGCGGCTCCTCCCCTGCCCTGGCCGTGCCGGAGTGCGCCATCTGTCTGCAGAGCTGCGTCCACCCCGTGCAGCTGCCCTGCCGCCACGTCTTCTGCTTCCTGTGTGTGAAGGGCGCGTCCTGGCAGAGCAAGCGCTGCGCCCTCTGCCGGCAGGAGGTGCCCGAGGACTTCCTGGAGAGACCCACGCTCCTCTCGCCGGAGGAGCTGAAGGCGTCGGCCGGGGGCCGCGGCGGCGTGGCGGGCGACCACGCCTGGTACTACGAGGGACGCAACGGCTGGTGGCAGTACGACGAGCGCACCAGCCGAGAGCTGGAGGACGCCTTCTCCAAGGGCAAGAAGACGGCGGAGATGCTGATCGCCGGCTTCCTGTACGTGGCCGACCTGGAGAACATGGTGCAGTACAGGCGCAACGAGCACGGCCGCCGCCGCAAGATGAAGAGGGACGTTGTGGACATCCCCAAGAAGGGGGTGGCGGGACTGCGCTTGGACGCTGAGGGCGGCTCTGTGGGCCGCGAGAGCTCCGCAGACGGTGCGGACACAGCGGCGTCGGTGGGCCCACAGCCGCCGGCGGTGGGCCTTCCTGCCGCCGCCTCGGCCCTTGCGGTCACTTCGGCCCAGCCCGCCAGGGGGAACCCCTCCCTGGCGGACGCCCTGGCCCAGCTCCAGATCAGCCCCAGACCAGAACCTCCCCAGGAGAGGGCCGAGTCCGGGGAGGGAGAGGAGGACGAAGAGGAGGAGGCCTCGCCCTCCAGGTCTTCAGACCAGCACACCTCCGTGGACGAGTCCGGCTCCGCAGACTGGAGCGACGACGACGACGATGATGATGAGGAAGGTGGTGAGGAGGCGGGCGACGGTGACCACGTAGAGCCCTGGGGGGGGAGGCTAAGGAGGCATAGACTGAGCCCGGAAGACAGGGCTCCTCCTGGGGCAGAGTCATCCGCCTCCCCGTCCTCCTCAGCCAGTGGTGGCGGGAGGTCCAGGATGCCTGACGGTCAGTGTACAGTGACTGAAGTGTAATATGAACTGGGCTCATCCTCACTGCCTGTGTTTCATTCCATTAATTTATTACCGGATGGCCCGTTATGGTTTGGTTTGGTTTGCTTGTATTTTTGCCTCTCGGACGGATTGTTTGATTTAAGTAGTAACGGGGCACATTGCTCTGTCACAACGAGTAACCTATTTATTTGATTCAAAAAACGTAAGTTCATTTTAGGAGTTTTATGCCTGCTCTGCCTCCCAATATTGTGGATTCAATTTGTTATACGAGTTATGGATCATTTCGATGGTTGGCTAATTCCTTCTCGGTGACTATACAGAGACATTCATATCTAGGCATGTCGGAGTGGGGTGGGGTGACGGCTGCACCCTTAAACCTTTGGATCGACGGTTGTCCTTTCGACACGTGGAGGCACCTTGAGGAATCTCTTGTGATCTTGTTCCAGTGTTCATCAGGCAGAAAGTTCTACATGTACGCGAAACGCCATAGCAGTCGTGTGACATGAAAGCAAGGAAGACACTGAAGGATTGTTTCATTTCTGCTGAGATGGAACGCTTGTCGCCCCAGAGACGTTATCATGAATGTCCTGTCATGAGTAGTGGTGTTTATTATAATCATAGTTTAACTCCACTAACATAGGCCTGTTGAGCAAACACAAGGTCAACTAATGACACTCCCCTCTCTATGATGATTATCGTGAGCCCTTCTTATATTTGACAAATGATTTCAGCCTTATTTTATTTTAAATGGGATCGGGGGGGGGGGGGGGGGGGGGGTTCTGATCTAAACCATGGTGGAATTAACTTGTTGATCTGTCCACACATGCAAGCTCACACTTTACATGTTTCATGATGCAGAGTGTTCTCTAAACAGAACCTCACGGGGTCTTTTAGCTGTTAATTTTGGGTTTCTGTCTTGGATTTAATTTTTAATTAACATGTCGCTGTTTTTTTTATTGTCTTTCATAAGATCCATTGATCCTATTGTAACTAAATGCCCACTATGGGAATGCAATGCATATTCCATTTTTGGATTTCTGGTGAAGACTTTTCATTGGGAACATTCAAAGATATGATCTTGCCTCAATGTGATTACTGTCCCCGACGACACGTATTGATGTATGTCACGAGTTGAATGTCTTGTGTTAACTCAAGTGGTAACTCTTACCATTTGCGAAGACAGTGGGCCTCAATCTTTGTTCTGGTTGAAACAGAAGGGTGTTAAACTGTGCTGGGCTGGATGATATCATGCATTCTTATATCACGGTTCACTCTAAATAAATGTATTTTGTGTGTGTGGTGTGTGCGTGTGTGTTTTGTCTTTTGGGTTATAAATGCTATCGTGTGTGTGAATCAGTATGTGAACGGTTATTTGCGATTGACAGCCCCCCTGCGGAAGTTTTAACATTATTTTTATATTTGTCTGCATTACACATTGTCATTTCGCTTTAGACTTCTGTTTGAAAAAAAAATAAAGTATACTAAACTCTACAACTTTTGTTTTTTGCTTGGAACTTTCTCTTCCATGGTTTGTAATTTAATAATAATAGAATCTGCATTTATTGTCAGAATGAATGTAAGCTATTGCTACTAGTGCTTCAAGGAAACCATGTTCTTAGTTACAACAGCCATTCCATGGAGCAAGCAAGCAGACAAAATGCTTCCAATTGTAGCATGTGGGATAATAGTGAAAGTGCTATATCAGTTAAGTACCACATAACAATGTACCAACAACGCCGTTGTCTTCACTTCAGACCACTGTACCTTGCAGTCTGCTTTATATTTCACCTCACTCAACCTCATAGTGGTTGGTATAGTGGCACCGCAGTGACTGGAATCGTGTCAGTGTTTGGTTCCTCGATTATTTTCTTTTTTCAGAAACAAACGGATGTTGGCTTGTTATTTTGTGTGTTTGATTTTGGGATACAAACAAATGCCAGAATTTATTTTAATTATTTTTTTTTCCCACGTGGGTGGGGCTACAGGTTATAATCGACATTACAATTCACATGACTTTGTTCCGTTTCCAAAATTACCTCATTGCATCAGGTTGGCATGCAGAGCACCCTCGGCAGGACGCAAGAGATGATAGTTTTCCACTGGGCCACAGAGATGCGGGCTATAATCTGGTCGGATGTTATAATTGACAACACAATGACATCATTAAATACAAAACTTGAACCCAGGAATTGATGCACCAATACAGTTTTTGGGGTAGGTTATGAGAGAATCAGATGATCCTGAACACCATACCAATTACTACATTTACTTATTTATTGCTTTATATACAACAGGGCTTCTCAACCATGGAGTTGCCTGACATTTAAAGAAATTATTTATGGGCTATGTTTTAGGGTTAGGGTTTGGTGTTAGGGTTTGGTTTTGGTGTTAGGGGTTGGTTTTAGGGTTAAGGTTTGGTTTTAGGGTTAGGGTTTGGTTTTAAGGTTAGGGGGTTGGTTTTAGTGTTAGGGTTAGGGTTATCAACATCAACCTAGCCCTAAACGTCATGTTAGGGTTTGGTTTTAGGCTTAGGATTTTATAATCCTACACACTTGGCACACTCGAGGTAAGTCATTATTACTTTTTGGAGAATATCGGAAAAAAATATTTTGGTCAAAATGAAAAAAAACGTAAGACTCACGCCTGGTTACATTTGGGGGAATATTGTAGAAAAAATATATTTTTGTCAAAATTTTAAAATATTGTAAGGCGCCTTACCTCTTTTTTTCTTACTTTCTGTCATATTTCTCGCATATCTCCTCTCAGGCTTATCCGAGGCATTCCAAACTTACAGGCTGGCTTTTGCACAATCAATGTAGGCTATGCTTACATTTGGGGGAATATTGTAGAAAAAAAATATTTTGTTCAAAAGAAGAAGAGGGAATACAAAGCGGCGTGCCTGTGTCCAGCAGCCAGCAGGAGGGGCAGCAGAGAGTAAGTACTGTATATGGTCAGTAAAAAGTAGTTCACATGATGAGTGTTTTTATGTGTAATGGTTAAGGATAGGTTGGATGAGTTGACCTGCATGAATTGTAATCATTTTCATTTTTTCAAGGAATCATAGGAGGTCCAGAAAGCTGTGGGAGAGAGGGGAGGCCGGCGCCCAGGAGGAGGGCACACGGGGCCAGGGTCAGGGTCTCGGGGAGACCACCTGAGAGGGAGTCCTGCAGTGGCAGCAGGTAAGTGACATCAGACGCACGCACACAGACACACACACATTTCGTATTGTTATTTTTGTTTCAGAGGAGGCTTAAGGGAGCAGGCCAATGACGGGAAGGGGCCTAAGGGACCAGGATCCTGAGAAGACATCCATAAGGGAGCCCTGCATGGCAACAGGGTCAATAAACCACACAGGAAAAAGCTGAAAGACCACAGTAAGGTTTCTGGATCAGGGTGATTCTGCAAAAGAAGAAGAGAGAATACAAAGGAAAAGGGAGAGCGACGCTCCTGGGTCAGCAGCTGCCAGGAGGGGGCAGCAGAGTCCAAGGTAAGTATGTGGTAAGTAAAAAGTATTTAATTAAGTTATTATGTTTCAGGGTTTAGTTTTAGGATTTCGTTTTAGGGTTAGAGATTGGTGGTCCCAGGATGGGGCCCCAGGAGGACCTTGGATGAGGAATGGTCCCAGGATGGGGCCCACAGTCCCAGGACTTACAGCCCCCTGAAGTGTCTGACTGTGGTTCTTCTGCCATTTGATCTCAGAGCTCATTTCTATCTGCAGAGAACCAAGAGAACTGGCAATAAAAAAAAATCTGGCAATGACGTAAAATACTTTTAGATAATATATAATGCATGGATTAATGGAGTTTAACAAAAACATTGTATTACATGATTCATTTAATGCTCCTTGATGAAACAGATAGGTCCCATGCTCACACTGTGTAAATCCTTACTAAAATCCTTACTTCTTACTCCCATTTCCTCCATAGTTGGCCATTATTCCAGCGGGAGCAGTGCTGTTCTAAACCTCTCAGCAGTGTATATCTTCCCTCTCAGTTATGTGTCTCTGGAGTGCTTTCTCCTGGACCGATTCATACAGTTTATGTATTATTCTCTATGGTGTTGCAATTACCTGTGTGTTCTGTTACTCATCAACTTTATATCTAATAAGCATTAATGCATTCTATTTTCACAAAATGTTCCATTCTATATATTCTATATTTTCTACAGTTAACTCCCTATTCACAGAAAGACACAGAAACACCAAAAGGCCAAGTTAGACGTAGGATTCTCCATGCTTAGTTGCCTGCAATGCTCCCCAATGCACCCATACTGACACATGCAGCAAGACTTCAACACATCCTTCACCATGTAACTCACAGTTCACACACCCCCCCCCCCCCCCCCCCCC
>OOFB01008145.1:88219-102846 GCA_900323305.1 Trachyrincus murrayi | reverse complement strand
AAAGACACATAAACAAAACTGGCCCCCAACCGCAACACAGACTGCCTCTCACCTCTCTGTGTGACCCTCCATGCCTCTCACCTCTCTGTGACCCTCCATGCCTCTCACCTGTGTGACCCTCCATGCCTCTCACCTCTCTGTGTGACCCTCCATGCCTCTCACCTCTCTGTGTGACCCTCCATGCCTCACCTCTCTCTGTGAACCTCCATGCCTCTCACCTCTCTCTGTGACCCTCCATGCCTCTCACCTCTCTCTGTGACCCTCCATGCCTCTCACCTCTCTGTGTGACCCTCCATGCCTCTCACCTCTCTCTGTGAACCTCCATGCCTCTCACCTCTCTGTGTGGCCCTCCATGCAGCATTCCTCCTGCTCCACCTCTGGGTGAACACTAGCTCTCATGGCCTCCAGCAATACAAACTCTTTGCAATTTCAGCAATTTTGGGCTCTACAAAAATGACATGCTTTTTGATGACCATTTTCTCATATTAAAAATATTATGCATAAAACAAAATATATAACCTATGCTAAATATATATAACCTATGCTAAATATATAACCTATGCACAATCACCGCCTCCAACCTCCTCTCGTCTTGGCCCCGAGGTAGCAAACAAACAACAAACATCCCATTCATCAACAGCAATCAGACCACGCCAAGCGAAGCTATGCCGTGTACAGAGAAAGAGACAGGGGCGGAAGGTAAGTGGAGAGAGGAAGAGGAGGAGGAGGAGGAGGAGAAGAAAGTCAGAAGCGAATGTGAATAGAATGAAGTAGTCGGCGTTGGGAGGGAGAGAGAGAGAGGGAGAGAGAGAGAGAGAGAGAGAGGGAGAAGGCTGACAGCACAATTAAGGTTTTTAATTCTCTGCTTGAGTGGGCCGGTCCAGTCTTTATGCTAATTAGGACGCCAGCGCCATGTAATAAATCTCGATGATCCAACCCTTCCTTTGCCTCCATCGCTCTCTGACGCACATGCACACAAACCAGTAAACAGAAACCTTCCCAGTGTTGACGTATGAGGTCAGATACAACAGGTTACAAAATACAAAAGTTGAAATAGTTTTTTCCCACTAATATAGTTTGATTTCCTACCACGTCCTTTGTTGCGTCTCCCTCCTCGAATGGTGATGGGACAGTTGTGTTTAATTTAACTGTGTTTACACATGCTTTACACGGTGCAAAAACAACCCAAAACCCTCACCATATGCTTGTGGTTTTCTCTGAATCACGTCAGGTCTCTGGGATTCTGCTTGGAGATATTTACGTACTCCACAGCCACGGTAAGGCACGGCGGCGACGCATGCAGAAAAACAGTCCTTTAATTCCCCCTCCTCCCCCAGTGTTCTTATGACAGACATGTCTAATGATAACATTTGTAGATGAAAAGCGGAAAACAGCACAGCAATCCGCAGATAATTGGCAAGCGCAGACCCGGGGGGGGGGGGCGAGAGAAGAGAGAGAGGCGAGAGAAGAGAGAGAGAGAGAGAGAGAACCATACAACAGACCAAGTTCTCCTAATTCGGGTGGCAGGACGCGGGCTAATGAAAGCATTGTTACATAATGTCAGCCTCCACCACAAGAGCTTATTTACATAAGGCGTTCTTATGTTCAACCCATACCAGAGTATGTGTTCATTAAATAGACACGGCTAAACCCGGGCCCACTAAGACCTCTGTCCTCCAACGTATACATCCACACGGTGCACAACAACAACAGCAGCAGCAGCAGCAGTCACAGTGTGGTGCTCATCAGCCTCGCTGCATAAACGTACACTGTGCCACAACTCTCCACTGGGTCCATCTCAATCTCAGTTCCGGTTCTCCGGCGTCTTGGCAATGTCGGCCGCGGTTTCGTTTCGCCTTGGGGCCAAGATGGCCACCGCCACAGCGACCCCCAACGCCAAGGCGAGGTGGAGCAGGTAGACGACCACTTGGAGACAGGCGAGGGCCAGGGTCACCCAGAAGCAGAGCAGGGCCCAGGGTCCCGCCAGCAGCAGCAAGAGGCTCTGGTGGAGGGCCATCAGGACCAGGGCCGGGGTGGCGAGGAGGAGCTTGGCCAGGGTAGAGGTCAGCCAGGAGTAGAGGACCAGAGGGGACAGGAGGAGAGACGCGGCCGTCACTGGAGACGCCTGTCCAGAAAGAAAGAGCGATGGAGAGAGCGGAGAAGCTGGGTCAAAGTAGATGACTCTCTTGTAATCTGTTTTTGTCAAGTGTCTTCTACTTACCTCGCACGGAGGTCCAGGCGCTGTCTGTGCATAGCGAAGCCCTGAGGACCACGGGTATACACATGGTGAACAACCAAACAGAGATAATAAAGATGACAAAACATAGAAATCCAGCACTTTTGATTTGGCATAAACGTTGAAAATGGCCCAGTTTGATCAACTTAGAAACACATCTAAACTCACATAGGAAGAGAAGAGTCAACACAGCAACCAGCAGAAACCTCACGCTACAACCTTCTCCACATTCAGAATCTGTTGAAAACAAAATGACAAACTAACACCATTTAGATCCTTCTAAGCACTTAAATATTGTCAAGTTTTAAAACTTCAGATGTTTAATTAAGAAAATCAAAGTCAACTCACTCGGTGGCTCCTTCTGAACTGGACGAATACCCATGACGCACCTGCGTGTTGGGCTGCTCCAGTAGAAGTCTCCACTGGTAAGGAGGTCAGAGCGCTGTTACCGCACTGTTATTATGACTGTTAATCCCCCCCCACACCAGTCGTATTCTGCTTTGTGTCTAAAACAACGGGCTAACACGGCACAGTGTTTTGCAGTTTAGGGACTGTGGCGCCCCCTGACTGCAGGGAGGGAACAGTAAAAACACTTTGACCTGCTTGGACCCCTTCGTGAACCATTGTTGGATTCTGATTTCAGGTATAGGGTTTTACAAAACATCTACAGGTGATAAAAACACGGCATCAAATGAATTATATAGGGCCGTAGCGTTCTGCATAGGAAGACATTAATGGACTACATTGATAATATTATGTTGAGGATGGAATATTATGTGATGTCTGGTTCGATTATCAGCCACGCTAATGGATACAATATGAGTGAGTACAATACACAGGGACGTTGAGAAGAAAGGAAGACAGAAGAGAGGACAATGACAATGAAACAGAAAGAGAGAGAGAGAGAGAGAGAGAGAGAGAGAGAGAGAGAGAGAGCAAGAAAAGGAGGGGAGGCAAGAGTCTATTATGCATAAGGCAGGTGATAGGTGGTGTCTGGTCCAGCTGTGGCACACACACACACACACATCTGTGATCTCCTCACCCGACCAGCAGGGGCCTGGTGGCTGGACTGATGGCGAGGTGGACTTGAAAGAGGTTGTCTCACCACTTCACACCAACCTTCACCCCCGTCCCAAATCACCACCATCGCAGCGTCCCACCACCCTCTCTCAGCCTCCATTACAGCGTTACTCTGCACCACCACCCCTCCTCCCTCCCTCCCCTCATCATAGCCTAAACCTGCCATTACCCTTCTCTGCCCTGCTGGGATGCCAAGGGGACCCTGCTGTGTAAGTACCATCATCTCTGTAGCTTTCTAACAGAGGAAACAGCAGAGTATGACTTATTCACCTGGTTGTACTCTACTGTTTAAGCCTTTCCACTGCCCGAGGGCAGCGGTTTGTTTTGCTTATTGTCTGTAAGGTAATGATCCCCCCCATGGTTATATTGGTATTCTGTCAACATAAGCATTTCCCTCCTACAGACCTTTCCACCATAATGATCATCATGCACCATTTTGCAGAACCAAATCATAATTCATTCATCCTGCCTATTAGCGACTGACGAGTGTTGCCATTTTTCAGAACAAAAACAGAAATGTTCATATATGGTCATATCGCCATTTTAGGAAAGGTAAGATGATTTGCAGAATAACTATTTTTTACTCAAAGCATTCAGTGGATTGTTCATGTAGAATAGCATCAGAATAAACCGCTCTTTGCAAACTCGGCCACAATTACATTCGGTTTCATTCAAACTTAAATATGCAAATTCCTACGCAAATATTATGCAAAGTATTTGAACACAAGTGTTCTGATAGCATTGCCCACCCACTGTCCATGCTACATCCAATTACAGATGGCAGCTTTAAAAATGTCAGAGCGGACATAATTTGTGGTTTGAATATTGAGTGCAATCAAAATACAGTACATCACTCATTCTGGTATACTGTATGTGACAATATAGTCTCGGTAACGGTCAGGAAGAGCTACGTTAACTTAAGGGTGCCTCTATATTCACAACAAACCCCCATCCATATATCAGTAATAGTTCACAGAGAATACAGCCAAATGTGTTGCATTAAAGACAAAACTATTTATTGCATTATCGTTTGAAAATCATCCCTAATAAATCTGACACTCAGAAAAGGATCAGCCATGTTGAAAAGAGGCCATTCCGGCAGTACGAGACATACAAATAAAAAGACAGGACAGACACCGTAAACATATGTACATGAATAAAAACAAATACAGTAGTGTAGGTAAATAAGTAATGCTCTTGTTTTCTATTATATCTAATAAGGTTCCATACCTAGAGGGCAAACGCTAAGAAATGGAAATATGGTAATATGATCTAGAAGGCGCGCACACACACTCACACAGGACTGACTTGGTATGTGATTACTATGAAGATGGACAGTAAAGGCCAAATAATTTCCCATGTAAAATAGGATGTACAATAGAGCCAGCTGTACCATCCTTGTGCATTCTGTGTAACAGGTATCCTGAGTACTCTAGGATTCGCTAGGGAGGGACAATGTTCGATTTCTCTCATTATATACACACTAGGCCCCTGCAGCAGAGCAGCCCCACACTGGCAGCTATTACGAATAAGCGATCTATCTCTCACAGAAGAAAGGAAGCCACCATGGCTGGTCGCGACCCCCCCACCCCCCCCTCAGATGCTGGATGTAGACAGGATGTCCTCCACCAGGTGCTTGTAGACCCAGGCATCGCCCTTTAGCCTCTGGCGACGGATGGCCACCACCTCGGGCCTCTGCAGCAGACACACCTCCAGCTCGAAGACCATGGTGACCTTCCCGAAGTCCCCGTGGGTGCGGCACTTCAGGCTGTACCTGGGAGCGGGAGGAACGTATTAGTTTGGACTGCAATTCATTTCTCCTTTCCGAATGTCTTGGTTGATGTATCCGTGTCTGTATAATTGTCTTGTTTGTGACACTTTATGTACATGTAATTGTTTCATGGCTCTCTTGCAAAAGAGATTTCGATCTCAGTGAGACCTCCTGGTAAAATAAAACGATATACAGTAACTAATCTCAGGGTTTGTTGGAGGGTATGGTGTGTGTGTGTGTGTGTTTTCTTACCCTTTCTGAGTGACATCCACGTGTTTCTCGGGCAGGATGGAGAGAATCTGGTTGAGGACCTGGTCAGGGTTGGTCTGACTGGTGAGAGTCACGTTGTACTGGGCCTATGGACGCACCAGTTACATCTCACATTAATGTATGAAACGAAAGCCAATGCAACACAGTGTGTATGTGTGTCTCTCTCTGAGTGTCCGGACCTTGATCTTACGGGGGCCGCCCTGCAGGCCCCGCCTCTTGCTGGGGGTGAGCATGGTAATGACCTTGTCCAGGCCTCTCTCCAGAGAACCAAACACCTTCCCTGCCTTCTTCTTCTGCCCGCTGTCCCGCGTACCGGCCAGGTCCAGAGAGCGTGACCTGGGATAGGGGGAACCACATGTCTGTCACTCCCAGCAAAAAGGCTCTCCGATGATTGGCTCAAAATAAAAAAAATCCTTTCCTGGTAACTTCATGTAATGCCTAGTGTACCATCATCAACCATCACTATATTGACCCTGGATCCATTGCCCAGGGTGCTGGCTTTCTTTTCTTATGAACGTTCCTACATAAAGCCTTTGGAGCCAGAACCATGTGTGACCATTCATCCTCCTCACCTCCTCTCGGGGCTGAAGGCCTGGATGTCCAAGCCGGTCTCCTTGAGGTCCACAGCATTCTTCTTGCTCTGCTCTTTACTGGCACTGCCTCCACCTGCAACACACACACACACACACACACACACACACACACACACACACACACACACACACACACACACACACACACACACACACACACACACACACACACACACACACACACACACACCATGATCAGTGAACACACCCTTCAATGACAATGAGTCTGAACCCTGAATATCCCAAACAATGACCATTTCTTCTCACACACACACGTCACTGCAGGCCGTGTGGGACTTGGAGCACAGAAGGAGAGAGACAACTACACCTGTCATGCCAGAGGCCACAGGGACACACACGCACACATGGCCGTGTATGTGTATGCCTGTCAAAGGCAGCCTCCTCTGCTTCAAGACTATAGGAGCCTCTAAGAAGAGCAATACATTTCAGACTACATTTTCATCACACATACAATACATTACATCACCCTCTTTAACACCCAGGTGATCACATTCACTTCATCAGCTCACCCACAGCTGGTGTATAAATCCATAGGAAAACGCTGAATGTGTGAGACTCGCGTTTACGCTTTCAAGTCATGAGCACTCTAATAATTCCCTGCTAATGTGAGTGATGTTCATTTACAGATAAGCACCATAAAATAAGCCTCTTTCCTTGACCGTGTGTGTGTGTGTGTGTGTGTGTGTTGTCCGTACACACTTTAGATGTGGACTAATGACAGCTAAATCGTGGGGAAAAGCAATACCCAGCAAGCAAAAAAAAAATTATAACAGCAGACAATTTATTTGCAAATGTGTGTCATGTGGATGTGACACTTATGATTATGAGGACCGCATGAGAGGGGCGAGAGAGAGAAAGAGAGGGGTGAGAGAGATAGAGGGCGAGAGAGAGAGGGGCAAGAGAGAGCGGGGCGAGAGAGAGAGAGAGAGAGACTGAAATTGTTATGCAGGTCTTCAGCTGCATAACAATTTCAGTGTACTTCAAGCAATCGTTAATTACCCACTGCAGTGAAATGTGCTGACGACAAACACTTTCTGTACATTCCAGTGCTGCTGCTGGTGCTGGTGGTGGTTGTGGTGGTGTGAAGGCGGGTTAAAGTACTCTTACCATTTGGAGTCAACGGCTTGATTTTGATGCCCTTGCCCTTCGGAGTGGGCGTGGTCAGCACGTTCTTGTGGCCGCGTGCGTTCTTCTTGCTGGAGGCGGGGGTGCGTGGGGCGGGCAACGCGAATACGTCCACGTCCTTCTCCTGCTGCACGGCGATGTTCTCCTTGTTCTGCTCCCGCTCTCGGCCCCGCCCCTCGTGAGGGCGGCAGGCCGTGATTGGCTCCTTCCTCTCCGGCTTGGGGCTGCTGACCCATCGCTTCTCCACAGGTGGCGAGAACGGCCTCTTTAGAAGCACAGAGATGGCATGAAGGTCACATGGTGGGCTTTCACTCACACACACACACACACTACATTGTTATGATTCCCCCTTTTAAAATAAGTTCCTGTAATGTCCAACACATTAGGGGTGTGAATCTTTCGGGATCTCACAATTCGATTTAGATTCTTGGGGTCAAAATTCGATTCCAAATAGATTCTCGATTCAGTACATAGGGGTACTAATTTCATGATCTACTCCAGTCTGCTGTGCGCCAAGAAAGGCGGTGTGGCAAATGATGGCATGAAAGCAGAGTAAAGTGTGTATAAGATTATGTAGTCTTAATATTTAAAAAAGTTATATCAACTGATCAACTGAGCAATAATGTAAGCACACAAAGGCAAACCCAAGACAAACTGAATTTTTGAAACCTTTCTTTCGATTTTTGGAAGTTGTGAATGGATTCGATTTTTTCATACACCCCTACAACACACAGGTTCAGATTTTAAGCAGGAATGTCAGAACGTGATGTAAAGCTTACAACATACATTAACAAACATAACATACACCTGCGGCAGCTGCCAATTAATTTCTCCCGTTTCCCTTTGTGTCCGTCCGTGTTAAACCCCGGAACTGGAGCATAAGGGAAAATCCGGAATGGGTTTGTTCACATTACAGTAGCCGTCGCATGCCTTTGCTTTGCCACAAACAAGAATGCACACAGAATCGCATGAAGAATTCGAGCTCGGTTGGAAAATGGATGTCCAGCAGACCAAGCTACAAAAGCTCCTGGACCACAGATATGGTTGCGATTTGAGTTTCTGTTCTCTCAAAATCAGTTTGAGAATGATGATGGGCAGTGGTAGAGAGCGTTATGCTTTATTTTTGTTTACATCTATTGTTCATTCATCACTTAAATAGAAATGCCAGCAGCCAAATATAACTGTTCTCTATTGTAAGACTGAAATAAACTCTTAATCCCTCTATTTTGACTCTGCACCCATGTTATTTAGTTGTGCCCCTAATTTTATGGACGGTGCCCCTAAAAATGTACACTTAGGTTCACATGTGCTCGCAGGGAAAAAGTCAGCGTAGAGCCCTGTACACACGCATACAGTTACACACACGAGAGGATAGCATTCAGACCGATTAGCTTCCATCTCTCTCAGCCGTCTTCACCAGAACCCAGTTGACTAACCCGCCCCCCTACAAAACACATGCACACACAACCAGACGTCTCTCTCTCTCCACAGACCGTGTCTTTCATGATGACGGGAGGGTTCTGGGCTCCGTCCGGTTGACCTCTGACCCCCTGGGGCGAGCGCTGTCCGAAGGGAACCCAGGGGGAGTCGTCCTCGTAGTCGGAGAGGAACTCCACCGAGCCCATGAGCACCGCGTCCTCGTCCTCGCTGAATCGCAGCGCCTGCTTGGTCTGAACGGCGAGGGAGGGAGGGAGCTCTTTGTTAAAGGGCCCATATTTTACCACCGGGCATGAGTGTGATCAGTCTACCGGCCTACCCAGTGGACCGTACCAACTGGTGGGCTTATCTATCCATCATACATCCGGGTGGACACTCCCACTTGTGATGTCACTGCGTCAATGACAATTTTAGTCACATGACAATTTTGAAACGGCTAGTAATGGCTAATCACACTCACGCGTGGTGGTGAAATATGGGCCCTTTAAATATAAAGTCAAACAAGGATAAAAATGAATTGAAAGTAGCACACAACCACCGACTGATGGATATTCAGAGAAGACTCTAGATATATTAAAAAAGAAAAACAACATTGCGATCTAGAGACAGGCAACAGGCCCTGATAGCAGCACAGCATTGTGGGTGTTGCGGTCCTCACCTGCATCCCCTGGTGCAGCGGGGAGCAGGAGAAGTGGTCGTAGACAGACTGTTCCAGGCGCAGGCGGACAGGCCTGCCTCTCCGCTTCTTCGCCAGCAGCAGCAGGTAGGTGGCTGTGGTCTGGTCGTAACGCCACTACACACACACACACACACACACACACACACACACACACACACACACACACACACACACACACACACAGAGACACACACCTCCTTCACGAGGCGAACGGTGCTCTCCCGGGAGCGCTTCAGACCGACGGCCATTTCAGTGATGCAGTCCTCATCGATGTGGCCGAGCTAGAGAACACAGAGAGATCTTGAAACCCGGACATTCATTCAGTCAATGCATTTAATGTACAACATAACCATGAGTCTACCAAGCGCCGTGAACTTGTACACTATAACTCATCGAGTTGACTCGGGGAAATTGTCATTTTAAAATGTCAAATGGGTAAAAAATGGCAGTGAATTATGAAATTCTATGAAGCAGGGATGATGATGACTCGACCAATTCATAATTTTGAGAAGGTTGGTGTGGTTGTGCAGTATAAACGACAGTATTTAGCTTATAAGGGGCTGTGGTTGTGTGCATGTGTACCGGCTGTTTGCTGTGCCACTCCACGGGGCTGTTGTACTCCTTCAACACCCACGGGTGGTCCAGCAGCTGCCGAACAGTCAGACGACGCTTGGGCTCCACCTACAGGCCGCACAGTGAAAGGACAACCACGGAGGAAATTTAACAACAAAATATGAATCAGGAAATACCAATACCAAGGAAATATCAGTGGACCAAAATATAGTAATATAATCTGTAGTTTATGTCTATGAAAAGGAAATATAATAAATATAAGCAGTAGAAAGGAAAAGGGAAATGAACGGAAGGACAGTGTGTACCTGCATCATCTGGTTGAGGAGCAGAACACTGCCAGGAGACAACCAACGAGGATTATCATACTTACCCCTCTGAAAGAACACACACACACACACACACACACACACACTTTAGAAAATCTGACAAATAATCATTCACAGTATAACCATCACTCAATGAATGAATTAATAAATGAATGCCAGAACATCCCAATCTAAGAACAGAAGGCTCCTCACCGTGATCTTCCTGTAGAGGACCATGCAGTTGTCGTCGTCGAAGGGCAGGTAACCACAGAGGAGGGCGAAGAGGAGCACTCCCATGCTCCACACGTCTGCCTGTGGGGGGGCACACACACCACAGATCAGCCCAGAGACACCGGGGAGAACCACACCACAGCTCTTTACATTCAACAGACACACCAGATTCCAGATACCGCTTCATCAAGGAGTAGGTGGCGGTTTAGCATTCTTCTCAATGATAAAGTCAAGTACATTATATTTGTATAGCCTAGCCCTTCCTTAATCACAGTTAGTCTCAGTCTTTTGAGGTGCCTACAGGTACGCTGCAGACACTGGGGAATCAAACCCAGTACCTTTCAGCTTGAGGAAATGCGGACCGCTTGTGTGAACGGGTACTGTACAACCTTTCTATGCATAATCTGGTAAACACCAATTGAACTCAGCACAAGTTGAATCTGAACCCTGCATTCACTGGCCCAAGCGTAACTCCAATGCTGTGGTGGTAGCAGCGAATGGGCAGCAACCGGTGTTCAGAATGATGTTGTGCCCAGCCAGTTTCTCTCCCGCTCTCTCACCTCTGAGCCGATGTAAGACTTGCCCTGGATGAGTTCAGGAGCAGCGTAGGCAGGGCTCCCGCAGCAGGTCATCAGTTCATATCCCAGACCTCCCTGCAGGGAACACAGGATAAGCACAACAACACACCTGTTTATGTTCTACACCATTTCCTCCGTACCTAGCCGCACCCGCGGTACTGTTCTGCTAGGTAGTTCTGATCAATATCTTTACCAGGCACTATAAAGTGTCAATGTCTAATCTAATCATTGACCAAGCATTTGCTTTTTTAAGCAGCTTTTTTTATTTTTTTTGGTATTAAAATAAATGGATTATCAAAATCATAAATTCATTTTTACCCAATTAACTAAATTGTTTCTTTCAGCACTACTTATGAGATCTAAAACAAGGAACCAAGTGCCTTTAATTAAATAAGTAAACAAATATGTGAATATGCAGAAGTATGTGGAATGCAACCTTTTAACAGACATCTGTTTGACATATTCACAGAGAGAAGGGCTGGAGTGGAGAGAAGGGACTATACCTTGGTTTGGTGACTATACCTTGGTTTGGTGACTATACCTTGGGTTTGGCACAAAGACCAAAGTCTATGAGCTTCAGGTTGTGGTCTTCGTCTATCAACAGGTTCTCCTGAAAGCAAGCGAGAGAAAAGAGGACAACGCGCATCAGCCCATACAACCACACTAACCCCAGAGGTGTGTGTGCTTGTGTGTGTCATCATATGAACTTACATAATGCGTTATGTATGACTCAATATTGGCAGCATTTTTGTGGAGGACATTTTACACATTTCTAATAACTACAAAAAAGCTACACTAAAAACTAGGCAATAAGGCAGGGTTCCACAACTACACAAAAAAGAACAGGCTCATGAAGTTAGTCCAGAACATAGTTTAATGGATTTCATATTATGGATCTTGGTTGTGGTTGTTGTTATATTTATGTGGAAATGTTTATGTGCACCACAGATAGAAACACGGCAGGCGGTTTTACCGGTTTGAGGTCCCTGTGTGCGTAGCCCTGGCTGTGGACGTAGGCCAGCGCAGAGACTATCTGTCGGAAAAACACCCTGGTCTCCTCCTCCGACAAACGGTCCTTGGCGATGATGTAATCAAACAGCTCTCCACCTGGACAGTACTGGAAAAAATACAAAGATAAAAGTCGGACATGGTGGGAAGAATGTAAACTATTTAATTAATTAAAGAATGAGTGTGTGTGTGTGTGTCCATCCATGTTTACCTCCAGCACTATGAATATCTTGGAGGTCGTCTCTATCACGTGGTACAGACGACAGACATGCTGGTGGCTAAGGTTCTTCATGGCATCAATCTCAACCTTCACTCTGGGCAGATCCTCCTGAATCGCGTGACAGATACAGGGAGAGATATAAGATACAAGACAGATACAAGAAGTCGACAGTCATGACGCCTATACAAGGCCATGAAAATAATGTTGAAGTTAAATGTAAATGTTGAAGTGGACAGTTGAAACGTTGGTAGGACGGCATGGGCAGAGCTTACCCCTAGTTCTTTCTTGTCCATGATTTTGATAGCGACCTTCTCTCCCGTCAGGAGATGTCGCCCTAACTTCACTTTGGCAAAGCCCCCTGTGAAAAAAGGGAATGCAAAAGGAACGAATCAGAAAGATGTTGACATGGGTGGCTTTTTGTCCCCCACCCGTACACAGGGGATATCATACGTTTGACAAATACACTCAATATCGGACTGCACATCACCGGAGCCGATGGTTTCGTAGACCTCGTAGTATCTGTAGAGCTCGTCCGCTCCGCGGGGGTCGGTCCGTTCCACCGGCATCACTCCAGACTCGCCCTAACCGCGCCGACAATACCAAGGACCAAAAGCACTTAGGCAATTGCCTACGTATTCGACATGAATGATAAACTCTGTATATTTAAAATGAATGAATGATCGTGAATCATGAACACAAAAATCTAAATAATTAAGTAGCTAGTTATTTAGCGCTAAGTCTGTTATTGCAACTCGCACTAATAACAGCGCCAACGGATCTAACAGTGGACAGTGAATATACTCGCATTGCGACTATCTAAATACGATATCCATAACCCACCGTCGATGTATGTGAATCCGCTAGTTCTGTTTTCATAGACATGAAAGTGCACGTCCGATGCATATGTTTGACTGAAATTTGAATTTCCCACTGCTACGTCGACGACAAATTCTACTTCCGGTTTACCCCCGGGTGTCTCCCTCTTCTGGTACGGGTCGGTACTGCAGTAACACCATGAACATGGTACACACACGTTCACGTCTTTATGTATCGTTGGAGTTTCATCATGTTTTGGAAAGGGTAGCTAAAAGCAACCTTTACACATTTGACCGTTTTTCATTCACGTTTGGTAAAGAAAAACATCTAACCATTAAACACCGCTCAGAAATGTGTGTTATGGTGTCAGTCTGTCAGATGTTTGTGTCCTCACCTGTAAACAGCATGCAGTCTGTAATTAGAAAAGGTGAGCAAAGGACCACTGACCGTGCCTCAACAGACTGTGTACATGTCAATCATTTGACTTCAACAGTTGTTGTGCAGTAAAGTTTACGGCACACACTCTCCCGTGAGAGAATGTGGCCTTCATCTCTTCCTCTTCGTCACTGACTCAGGTCTCTATACCGCATAGGTGTCAACTGACTTGAAATTGTTATGCAAAAGACTCTTCTGTGCCTTATGCCGACATCTACATCAGAGTAATGCTAAATGTGTTCAACGAGAGGAAAGGAAAAAAAGAAAAGAGAGAGAACAGATTTGGCCAAAAGGGGGGAGGGGGGGCGGGGGGGCGTTTGAGGTAAGCCTTCGTGATTGATTGATTGATCAGTGTTTCTCTGTGTATTTCTCCTGGTTGTGAGTGATGGAGCCGGTCGTTAGGGAAGTAACTGGTGGTTAGGGGGATCTCCAGGTGTCCCTGGGATGACGGAACCCCTCATTAGGGTTTTGGGGGCAGCTGGCCAGGAGGGGACACTGGGACATCAAACAGGCCACAGCTGCAGGGAGGTGGAGGGGAGTGGAGGAGAGGGGGAAAATGGAAAGTAGAGAAGACGATAAAGGCACCGGAGGGAGAAAGAGAGGGTAGAACAGAGTACAGTGAATGAAGCAGGGTGTAGTAGAAGGGGATAGTTCAGGACATGTCTGATGGAAGAGCATTCTAAATATCAAACTCAGACACCTATCTCCTTATCTCCTCTTTATGTTGGTGGTTCGGTTTCGCACGAACGCACGCACGCATATATGTGGTATATAGCTTACCACATGGTTGGGTTATGTGTCAGGTTCATTTAATACAGTATGCATTCCTATATATGTGAAGCTGTCAAACAGTTATTCACAAGATGATACAGATCTTTTGAAGCATGGCATTCTCATACTCTTTCAATGACACTTTGTTATTTAACATTTGATCTTGTAAAGGGACCCGGCACGGGAAAACGCCCATTGATTTACTATATGTCCAATATGGAGTTACAATATGTTGACAATATTTAGCAATAGGCAGTAAAAGTATGACTTCATACAGATTTGTTTTAATGTTTTAAAACTTAAAAGAGGGCCGCATTCTATATGCTCTGTGTGTGCCGGTGTCGGTGTATGTGTGTGTGTCTATGTATGTGTGCATGACAGTATGTTATTATATATATCTGACTACACACACACACGGACACACACAGACGCGCACATGCACACACACGCGCACACACACACACACACACACACACAC
>OOFB01008145.1:66087-78393 GCA_900323305.1 Trachyrincus murrayi | reverse complement strand
CTGTGTTCTGCAGAACGATCCGTTTCCGACGGCAGGCCTCCTGATTGAACATCATCCGACAACAAATCTAACGGTGGTTGTTAGTAACTGTGTATGGGTCTAGTGGGTAATGTTTTAGTCCTCAGTGAATATGTTAATATTAAATACTCAATATTTAGTAGCCTAATGTACTTTTTTTTTTTCCCTACCCAGTGTAAATTTGTATATTTATTCCCAATAAATCCTAACCTATCACGGTAACTCAGTTGTTTACTTTCAGAGGCTAGTCCATAGTTTCATGTTGCCACACACACACACACACACACACACACACACACACATGGATTCAAGGCCTGTCAGCCAGCACACCGACATTGCCTCTGTAATCTTAGGTTACCTTCCGCTTGGTGGATAATAGCTTTTTGTTATACTTGGGAACGTTGCATGAGCTGGTATTATATGAGGCACAAACCAAATTCTTCTTAATGAAAGCATAATTGTTCCATTTGGAACAAATGCAGCCTAAGTGGAAACTTTCTGGGTTGTTTTGAATCTGCATGAGGAAAATCTGTTGCAATAATGCACAACAAATCCACAAGCAGCCACCACAATAATCACCTGCCAGTTAAAAGCCGAGTTAGTTATCAACACATTTCAGTTCCCAGAAAACACTGCTGGATGCGGCTGTAGTGATGTATTTGTTTCAATTGGCAGCATCTGTTGTTGCTCCTTTCCTGCTGTGTAAAGCAGTGGTTTGCCTTGAAAACTTGCATAAATCATTCCATTCATGTGGTCTGCAAATGGTTTCTAAAACCCACAGTATAATGTCAAAGTCTACTCAACAAGTACCACCACCAGGCACTTAAAAGGGGCAGCAGTTCCCCATGGTATGCATGCTAAATTGAGTATGAGTACACATTTGTTTTTCCTTTGCCAACACATTGTTAGTAAATCAAAGCAGGACCAGTGACCAAAGAAGGGACCAACTCAGCCTATGCTATTCATTCAAGATGGTAATACCATTGCTTTAATGGGACAGCCAGGTCAACAGCATGTAAAAGGCCATTATTCAATCACAAGAACTGAAAAACACAGAGACTCATTAAAACACCCATCAGCAAACGCACGTAGCACGGTTTCTTTTGTTTTGTAAAACAACTCCAAAAGGCAGCGGGGAGACGATGTCCTCTCCATCGGTGCGTTCTCTGCTCTACGCTTCAAGAAGCGTTCCTCTGGTACACAACCCTTCCCACTTCTTATTGATGCAACGCTGCATTGGTAGGTCCGTGCTCATGAGCTGTGGAGGAAGCTTGTGACGGGGGTAAGAGAGAGCGTCAGGTGAGGCTGGGCCTTTGGCATTGCGTGTGTGTGTGTTGAGGTGGGGGTGGTCCACATTACCATCATCCATCTGTCCTGATTGGCTGCGAAACACATTCAAGGGTCTCGCGAGATATATCTTTTTTCTTTTGTATTTGTTCAACTCTACCCCTGTGTGTGTTTTTTTTTAATTCTTAAGACACAGAACTGGATTTAGTTAACAAAGATTGCAGAGCCAAGTCCGGTTTCCCTCTTGGTTTGATGGCTGTCTTCACTTAGTCCTTGGCATCGGTTAGCAGGTGGCGAGATGAGTTGTGTTGTGGTTGTGTGTGGGGCGTTCGGTGTACTCTAAACACTCATTACCTTCCTCCCCATTGTCCTGGACTCCAACAATCGTTATTGTATACAAATCAGTTGTGAAAATACAAGGGCAAGTAACATTATCCACCATACTTGTAAACGACAAAAAAATATAATTTCTTCACACACACCCACCCCGCCCCAAATCTGATTTGTGTAGCTTATCAAATGAAAGAACTGTTGTTTACTCTTTTTAAGCATCGTACCAACATTCATGATTTCAATACTGTTTACGTTGTACAAATACATAAATATAATAGGATACACAATACAGTATACTGTATAAAATAAAAACGGATCGTTTTCTAATATGCGAAATTACCAGGGGCGAACCCAGAGAACATTATGTTTGACACTAGGCAAAAACACTAGTAGACTCACGCCCTGAGGTCCAATGATAGAAAGCCATGTCTTAAATAATCCTCCACCCTGCATAGTGCACTACTTTAGATGAGACTCCGAAGTAGTGTGCTAAAATATAGGACTGTAGACTTCAAATGAAGTAGTGGGGGATCCACGGTCCATGGGTATATGAGAGTGCGCTAGTTTAGGTGAGAACCATATGATCTGGGCTGCAAGATACAAAAAACATTATGGAAAACTTGGAAGGCACAAAACATCTGAGACAGCACACGCCTCGATAATCAAATGATTCAACAGTTGTGGTGTCAAGGGAGTAAACGGAAGAAAAGAAGGAGAGGAATAAAGACAGAGAAACACGGTTTCTGAGGAGGTTAAGATCAGAGAGCGACGAGGCAGTGAGTCAAGAGAAGTTAAGGCCAATTTTAGACATCGCCCGATCAGAATGTAGCCACAGCTAAGACGACGTTAGACCTGACCAATCACACAGGTTTATTGTACAACGTGAGAAAATCCAAGTAGCATTACAAACAATTGTTTTTGTCTGGCCTGGCCTCCAACATCTGCCATCTTCTCTCAAGGTTCAGTCAATTATATTAAACAAGGCTATTTTTTTGTTCTTATTTGAAAGGTTGTCATTATGCACAATAATATATAAATGTATGTTACAAGAATATACACAGATTTCAGTTTATAATCTTAGTAAGGAATACATCCAAGCATTCAGGGTGAGGACTTTGGCTTTGAAAAAGTTAGTTAATATACGAACAAAAACGTTCACACAGAATGCGTCGTACAAAGGGAGGAAATGATCACAGAATATAACGGAAACTCCAGAGACTGAATGGCTGACACGCAGCACAGACGTCACCGATGACAATTTTCTCAAGCAGTACCGCTTCTTCACGACGACTCTGTTAAGACTCCTCACATCCGGCATGTGCTCCTCAGACAAATCTCAGAGCTCTATTAGGGTTGAAGGAATACAAAACAAAAGAAAGGGGGCATTTCTCTGAGGGGGGGGGGGGGGAGTTCAAGTTTGTCACCCCCTGTGTGCAAATCAGTATAAAAAAAATGCTACAACTCTTTTGACACTGTTGTCAACAAGCAAGGTTCAGGGCAGGCCAAGTCCCTAATAGAGTTTACCAAATAAAACATAAAAATGAGGGCAGGCAGGGGGTTGGAGATTGGCAGGACACATTGCTTATTCGTCCTCATGCCATTTCAACCCTCAGCATGGACAAGTCCTTCTAGAGCCCGCAGAACATCTCTACAGCTCCCTTCCAAATTATTATTATTTTTGTATACCATAGAGCTCTCTCCTCAGCGGTGGATGCCGGACATCCGAACTCTCCCGAGCTGCCATCTCTGGTGGGAGACACCTTCCGTCATCTCTCCGTGCCGTCGTCTCCTCCTCCTCCCTCCGGCACTCCCATCCGTCCATTCGTCACTCGCTGTCGGTCTCCAGGTCCGAGTCGGACCACTGCACGGGGCTCAGTTTGCCGTTGCGCTGGGCGTATTCGATGATGGCCGTGTAGCAGAAGTAGTACTGGTCCCAGGTCTGGATGCTGAAGGCCCTCTGTGTGCGCATGCGACGCACCGTCTGCCTCACGTCCACCGTGCCGATGTCCTCCAGGCGTGACAGGCAGATGTCCAGTGTGCAGAACGTACCTGTTGCACCGCCAGGAGAGAATCAACTAGACTGTGCTCTTCCATTCACACTGCACTATACACACACACATTGATATCTATAGATTTATATTTTTGGTTGAAAAGTCAAGCTCTAATCTCAACTGACACAACCCAGACACGACCAAACGAGAATTATCACAATTATACGTACTAAAATGCATAACATTGCTACGCATGCTAGATTCCACTGCACTAGATGCAAAGCCGAGGTCACGCATACCTGTGCGGCCAATACCCGCGCTGCAATGGACAACAACGGGTGGCCCCCCGGGGGGTCCCGTCCAGCTAGGGCCCAGGCTCCGGACGGCCGCCTCCTGCCTCTGCTGCACATGCTCACGGAAATCCAACATGGCTGACGCACACTTGGGTACTCCAAAGTCAGGCCAGCTGACGTAGAGGTAGTGAGAGATCTCCCGTTTCTCACCGGTCTAACAAACAAGATGGCAGAGGAACACAATTTTACACAAGTTGGGTAAAATTGCACGCATGACGGTTGGGGTTCTGGTGTAAAATAGCTTGCTGGAGGCATGGTAGGACACTATGTTAATATTTTAATTACTAGTATTATTAATGCAACGATCCACTTTTTAGTTTAAAAAGTTAAAAGACGCAGGAAATTTCCATACTCACGACTAAATACTGACAAAGCGCCACTGTAGGCCACTACAATAACAAGAACCATTCAAGGGTTGTGTGTGTGTGTGTGTGTGAGACTCACCTGTGTGTTGTACACCTCCAGATGGGAGAGCTTAAAGTCCTGGAAACCCAGGATATGCATGTTCCTGACCAGGAAGTACCCGTACTGCTCCGTCCTGCTCTCCTCCAGCGGCCAGTACTGTCCACACTTGACGCGCCCGCGCTCCACCACCCTGGGATGCGCCGAATGACAAATCAAACTCACACTCACTACCTCTTTCCTTCCTCGCCCAAATACAACACTAAACACGTTTGATTTCAAGAGCCTCACCTGGTGGTCATGACTATGAGCAGTACCATTTGCTCCCAGACCATGCGCCAGAAGTCCTCGAAGGTCTTGGGCAAGGGACCTGCATCGTTACAAAAACACTGTTTAGTGAGATTTGAGTTGCTTGATCCGAGTTGCTTGCTCTTTCGGCTTTCATTTCAACATTTTTGTTCAGGCAAATGTGTCACATTTGATTATTTGCTCAGGGAATATGGGGAAAACACGAGTACATACTCACCCTGAGTGGCAATGTAGGCATTGCTTCTCTTGTACCCATCCATGAAACTAGCATTGATGTAGTCTGATGTCTGAAGGAAGCAAAAATACTGGAGAGTTAGTGTACGAACACTGCCCCCTTGTGGAGCTGGACATTCATTACCACTACTTGCGGTTCCGGCTGTGGCTTTCTCACATGAAAAGAGCACCTAATTACATTAAGTGCTAGTTACTTATGTATGACAAATGGTAAACAATAAACTATGGTAATAAAGGCTTGTTATGGATACCATTGTTTATACCATATATTACCATATTGTATACCAGTCATCACACCAAAAACAATCGCTTTGCTTTTTTACGACGAGTAGTTAACCAGCATGCACACACCCCAGATGGATATGTAATCTCACGGGATACCATGGACCAGCTCTGTACAGATTGTGATCCACTGTTCCCTGCAGGCCGGCTCCAGCTTGTCAAGCGTGTGTACTGAGACGTTGAACTAGTGCCAGGCTTGGAATGTGAATAAGATCAGGACTTTGATTCCACCACGCCACAAAACATTCCCCTGTCGTCGTTAGCCGCCAACGAGACACAATGCCAGAGGCATTTTAGAAGCGCTACCTTCACAAAAGCAAACGTATGAATGTTGAAACCTGTACTTTTCACCCAGGTAAAAACAGCTCTGCTACCTAACTACTTATATGCTGTGTCTAAAATATTTGTTCTTAAAACCAAGGAAAGAATGCCAAGCTGTGTCAAAGGGGAGCCCGATAAGGATGTTTACTTTCTTACCTCATCCTCGTCATCACACAGCTCACAGAGTCGCACTCGTGATTGGTCCAGGCAGAGCACATCACTGTACCTATTCTTTATCTGATTGGCCAGCTTCCTGGAAAGATAAAGACACACAAGAGTTTGAGATAGAATGAAAGATCACAATTTCTGGCATATTTCCTGACACCAGTGGAGAATGTTCCGCGTGTTCCCTTACTTGGAGTAGTCGAAGGTGCCAGCTGGCGGCTCCTTGCGGATCTCCTCGTACTCCTGGTAGATCCCCTTCTTCTTCCTCCTCTTCACGTGCTCCACCAGATCATTCACACTCATTCCTCCTGGCTCAGGCGTGTGAACGGACACCTCCATGTAGGGGTCCTTCTCCTCAGGGTCCCAGGACGACGACAGCATCGGACACTGGGAGGACGGCTGCTGGGGCGGCCGTGGCAGAGCCTTCTGGGGCAGAGGCGGCACCCCTTCCTCGTCCTCCTCTGCTTCCAGGTCCTCCTCTGCCTCCAGGTCCTCCTCTGCCTCCAGGTCCTCCTCTGCGTTATCGTCCTCGGGCTGGCCGGTGGAACCCGACTCGCGGCAGACGGGCGCATCCCCGTTGAGGTTTTGATGGCCCGGGGTGGCCGGGGGGGTGTCCGACTGGGGCGGCGGCGGTGGTGGCGGCTGGCGTCCGCAGCCGTTCATGTTAGCGTTGGGGCCGGAGCCACCGCCGGCCGTGTTGGCCCCCCTCAGAGCGCAGCCGCTCCAGTGTTGGCGGTTACCCTGCTGATACGGGCCTGCCGGGCTTCGAGTCCTGCCCTCAGACCCGTCACAGTGGTTGCTGTGAGGGTTGGCGTTACTGTCGTCGTGGCAGTTGGAGTTAGTCACTGCCAGATCGGGGCCCGGCGGCTTATCTATGTGCGTGTGGGACACGGTGGCACCGGTGCTCGTGTTGCCACACTCCAGGCTGTAGGAGCGCAGCAGGCTGCCCACGCAGTCGTGTGTGTCGTGCGTGGGTTTGTCGCCCGGGGCAGGGTTTGTGTGTGCGTTGACACAGGACTGGATCCAAGCCACGTGGCTGTACTGGGATGTCCCGCCCAGGTGCTCAGGGAGGGACGAAACAGGGATGTGGTTGGCCAACTCATGGGCTTTTACTGTGCACACCTGGCAAATGAGGAACAGACACAGCACATGTAAATTCCAAGCTAGAGCCCTGTGTAAATAGTTGAGTAGTGTTTTACACAAGGCAGGACGCCACGGCAATAAAACTACCATTACATCGTTAATGTACAACACATACACACCCTTTCTCGGAGTTTCTCACGGACGAAAAGACGAAGAACTGCGAAAGGCGCTCGGAACCAGAGAGGGGACGATACAATGAAGACGCATTTTAGACGAGCCGGAAACGCCCCCTACAGCAAAAATATACACACACACACACACACACACACACACACACACACACACACACACACACACACACACACACACACACACACACACACACACACACACACACACACACACACACACACACACACACACACACACACACACACACACACACACACACACACACACAGTTAGCATTTTTGTTTGTCAACAACAAAAAGAGACATACTTTTGCTTCAAGAAATGTAGATTTTTTTTCTTTACCTTGAGCAAGTTAAGTATTTTGACACAGAGCTCATAGTCAAAGTTTCCGTAGCTTGAGTTGGTCATGTCATAGATAAATATAAGACCGTCTCTTTGAGTTTGCAAGCTGGGGAGGGAGCAGAGAGATAGGATGACATTAATTAGAGACAGATGCTCATTGGACAATCATTCAGAGAGACCCCAGAGGGAAGCCGGGAACACACTTGGATTCCTGACTAAAGACTACAGAGCAGTTAAAGCGCAAGCGAACCCCCTGTTTCAGCTCAAATTCGAACACTATGCCATTTAAAAAAAATGCGTTTTGGGCGGAGGTTCTAGAGCTCTAGGAAGAAGGGGGGAGGTGTTATCCCCATGGTTACGACCCACGCCAACTTTGTGATACTTTTAGTACACACGTTGATTATGAGCGCTATAACGAGAATATGCCGTCGCCGTGAAGTCGAAGTTCCTCTGAATCTAATCAGCTTTGAACCACAGTGTATCTATATCGTACCGTAGACCATGTATGAAGATATGGACGGCCTGAGAGGGGGAGGTATACACCCCTCGAAGATCGCTTATAGCAAAAAGGTATCATCGCCTTTGATGGCACAATGCTTCCCGGCAACGTCTCTGTGCTAAAATCTGTTACAATACAACAACCACATCCTCAGAGCATGACTTCCAATTTTGAACCAAATTTCATGCAGAAGATGCCAAATCATTTCGATAGGACAGCTTTACGCAGCTAGAACATCCAAAAAGATCAAATACAAACACGTTACCAAGACAAAAAATAAATAAAGCTGAATTCCTTTCTAAACAAACCCATGCCAGCCACAAGTTGGCATGCGGGTTGGCTTTCACACTTTTAAAATTGAGACCGACAATAAGTACCTTTCTATGGCTTTATCCAGCTGATAGATGATAGCCTGCAGCACGGCCTTGTGAGTGGTGATGTCTGGCCGGTGGAGGTGAGCAGTGAAGAGGGCTAGAGCTGCACCTTTTGCATCACGGCCGGGCTGGACACACAGAGGACTGCATCACCATACACCACTCACATTTAATGCATTTCAATAAAGCCTGCAACATAGTAACCCTAAAATGATCAAATTGGAGTTTATATGGATTACTGACTCCCACCTGTCACAGGAAAAGAGGTCACATAACACACACACACACACACACAGAGACACACACACACACACACACACACACACACACACACACACACACACACACACACACACACACACACACACACACACACACACACACACACACACACACACACACACACACACACACACACACACACACACACACACTCCATGACTCACCAAGACGGTGAACTTGCCACACAGCAACTCAGAGCGCAGGGGCTCCTCGTCGGGGTTGATGTTGAAGATGCCCTCCTTGATTCTTGTGTTCTGAGATTAGAACACAACAGGACAGTCAGAAAACAGGAGTTAAAAGTTATGTGCCTTATAGTTATGTGCGCACAGCCATGGCATTTATAGTCGCCATTTTGCCGTAACATTGCTGACGGAGCTTCAAAATTTCAAATTTCAAATCGCCGTATGAACGAGGGCCGTAATTACACCATTTTTGGTTGATGCCGGCTCACGCACGGCGACTATAATTAGGCTTTAAGCTTCAGTTTTTAAGGAAATACAAGAGAGTTTGTTGTGCTTGGTACAGAAGGTTTTGGGAAGGTTCAGCTCTAAATATTCTCACCAATCTTTATCACAAGATAACTTGATGCTACGCCTTTGTTCACAACAACACTTAAATGTGTGAAAAAAAGTGTTAAAACCAGTTCATACAATAACAACAGAGACAGAACTTCTCACATACATGTATTTGTGCGATTAGGATTACAACCTTGTATGAATTTCAACTCGTGCAGACATGCAAACATTTTTTAAATGTTCCCAATTAAAGCATTATTCCATGGAAATGTACATCATTTGCATGTTTTCCTGTGACTGTCACAGTTAATTTGATGCCTTCACTACAAATCAATTGGTGTAGCGGCACGGGCCTAAAAATAAGTTAAAAAAACAAAACTTTAGCATGGCCTAAACTTTAGCATGGTTTGTTTTCCTCAAATCCACTGGATGACCTGATTGAGCTATTCAAGGTTTTAGTGCACAAGTAACAAGTAATTAATAACAATAATGCAGCCGTATGAGAATTAGTGGGACATGAAGACGGCACATGAGATCCTCACGCCAAGGTCCAGCATTTGCTTGATTAAAACAAAAGCAGTGCTGTCAATCAGGCATGATGAGCGATGCCACGAGGAAGCAATGCACCTTGTATGCCTGGAAGAGGACGATGGCCCGTGAGACGTCAAACTTGCGGGCCATAAGGAACTTGATGGCCGTGGGCTCGGAGACGAGACTGGCGCTGTGAGGCTGCTCCCTGCTGCGCGCAGTATCCAGGAACTCCTCCACTGCCTAGAAGAGACAGATGCATGAGAGACAAGTGAAGACTGACAAGCTGCGAAAAGGAGAAAGAATGTGGGAGAATATCGCGTAACAAATACAATATGAGCAGAAATTTAACAAACTAAAGTAATCTAATTAATGTAGCTAAGACTAGACGAGACTTGTGACAATCTGTAGTTCTCTAGCAATTAAGGGTGAAACATATGCAAGATAATGTGTTTTATAGGTTGTTCAAAAGGTAGTGTACTGTACACATAGCAATGCATATTTTCAGTTATAAAATAAAGTAGAGGACAATGGACAATATGACTTATCAATATAAAAGAATGCATTTTAGTAATCTAAATTAACAGGCAGATATGGTAGAAAATACCCAATTTAAAAGGGTTAAGAGATCCATCGAGAACATAGATGGCCCCAAAGGTTTGCTGCGGTATTAAGTCAGTTTGGTATGACTCTGTGGGTTGTGTAGAACCAGCAGAAAGATGTTTAAGAGAACATGGGATTCATGCTTGTAAACAATTGGTCAATCCCTTCGTGGGGATGCTGGAATGTGTTCAGGCAGCGTTTAGACATCGCCATCAAGACAGCGAGAAAAGAGACATTTGCATTTCACATCCCTCACACGGCAGCCGCTTGAATTCCCGGCAGTCATGACTATGACTGATACTAAAAAACATTGTCATCGGAAGCTCCGGGTGACATTTGATCATCTCCTTTGCTAGAGAGAGGCAGCAACAATGCTAAGAACTGGGGGCCCAGTTCTGTGAACTGTGTGCAGTAAATCTGATAGCCGGATATTGCTAGCTGGCTCGCAACACCCGCGTCACCCGACGAGAGCACTTCCATCAACATTCCCTTTTATAAGATCATGTGCAAGAATGCAACAAAAACCCTTTATAGCCATCCAAATCGGTCGGGTCGTCCCGCGGTTTCACATGACTTAACATACAATTGTGATGACAACCGCAGAGCTGTCGGGCCAAGTTTCTCAAAGGCAACAATTGCTTATTAGCGCTATGCAGGGTTAACATGTGGTAGTAAGCTAACTAAGGTTAGCGTTAACTAGCGCTACGACGGGTCAACAAGGTAATGCTGTTTGGATTATTGGTAAAACACAAAACAAATAGCGCTGGCTAACAACGGGATTTCGTATAATCACAACTGTGTTCCGAGGAGCTACAGGCACTAACCAGCAATCGCCATTATGTTTAAAGCTAACTAACATATAAGCTAACTGCTGTCAGTCAAACACTGGCATCGGTGGAAACGGGAGGGTGCGATGGGAGTCGTACTATATAACCCTTCAGAACTACAACTGTTGGTCCAATATACACATATAAAACAATCCGACATATTCAGTCTTGGCAATACTAAGAGCAAGCAGCGGACACGACAACTTATATGATAAAATGTATTAAACTACTCTCACCAGTTCCTCCTGAGTTGTCAGGGCTTCCGCCATCTTGAAGCCTCCGCAACGTCGCAGCAGACGCGCCCACTATCCGCTCGGCCACGCCCTACAGCTACACCCCAGCACAGGCCTCGCCCCCAATTTGGTCAATTAAATATTTTATTATTTAGTGTGGGCTTTTGAATACTTTTCATGAATGTTGGTTCTTGGTGTGTTTTCCAAATATAGCCAACAAGCTATAACTTTTAAATATTGTAATACCGGTGAAATTATTGTAATCTCATACATTACATTAGACACAATATTTTAGCTTATTGTCCTTTATTGCAGTGGTTCTCAACTGGTCTATACTCACGACCCACATGTGTCATTAGTCATTAAGTCACGACCCAAAAATAAAAAATGTATTTACCAATATTGCAGTAATGAACAATGCCTTCATGTACTGTTAAGAACAAAAAGCTGCAACCAATGGCGCTAAACTCAATGAAATAGTAAGCCATTGAAACATGAATTAACATTGAAACATTAGTTAAATCATGGGCTTCTTTCTGAAGATTAAGGTTTGGCATATGCTCTGCGACCCCCTCAAAATGCCCCTGCAACCCACTTATGGGTCGTGACCCACCAGTTGAGAATCACTGCTTTATTGTAACTTGTCTGAAATTAAACAACACTCAACACCATACTGCAAAGAGGGAAAGTTTAATACAATATCATAGAATGTTGTTAGAAAGACAGAAACACAATAAGACGACTTGTGCTTTAACATGATGCTATTTTATGCACTTAATAGACAAATAGGATCATTTGTTTTCCGAAATTACATGGTTTTTTATTATGCTATAAAATATGTATCTAGTTAGTTCACAATGCTGTTATTTTATACATTCTGCAGTCGTCCAACAGAAAGTAAGGGGTAGAAAACAAACAGAAACAAAAAGCATAAAATAGATTGCAAACACACACACACACACACACACACACACACACACACACACACACACACACACACACACACACACACACACACACACACACACACACACACACACACACACACACACACACACACACACACACACACACACACACACAAATCAGGTAGGAACAATTGTTTCAGGGCCTTTGCTATATCGAACTATTTT
>OOFB01008145.1:34621-65723 GCA_900323305.1 Trachyrincus murrayi | reverse complement strand
CACAACAATGTTGTTGTTTTTAACAGTATTTTTTAAAGGCTTTTACTGGAACCTCTTTTATTTTGGTTGAAGGTCACACATCACTTGGAGATGTCTAGCCTAGCGTCTGCAGCAGAAAGACACCTTTGGTGAGATGATAGTTCACACACACACACACACACACACACAAATCAGGTAGGAACAATTGTTTCAGGGCCTTTGCTATATCGAACTATTTTTGTGAAACACCGGGGGCGGAGCAAGCGTGGCGGTCTTTTTGATTTCAACTGTCCTGTTATGTTTACAATTTGCCATCTAAATATTGTCAAAACGCCTGCACTTTTGTTCGCGTGTTTAATAATACAGATATAAAGCATAACTATACTATTACTTCTTCTTTTACATCGATGTCATGTTGATTCATTCAAATCAAGTAAGACGTTTGGTAAGTCAACTCACACGAATGTGTCAGTATGAGCATTTCGGGCCCTCCACCTAAAACGAAGTGTTACATGGGACAGCACCAGATCGTCAAGAAACACAGGTACACAACAGATGCATGACATTCACTACCTGTAAACGGTGGTTGTACATTAAGGCGACATACCAGAGGTACACTGAAATGATGTTAATATGAAAATGCGTTTATAAACGTTTATAGCTTACGCCTACTATTGACCCAATGTTGTTTTCACAGCTGTCAAGTCTACAATGAACCTATAACCGGAAAACATGGTCAACTTTCGGGGAAGACTTGTCATCTGTCAGATAAGACAAACACGTCGGAGTCCGAGAACCACAAAGGCTCTAACGTGGTGAGTCTGACCACTACAAAATCAGTTTCATATTGTCATCCCTGTCTCTGAATTAAGTTATAAGCAAAAAGAATGGTTCAATCACTCTCATATATATGACATAAATGACAAATCTAATATGTTTTAAAAGTACATGAAACACTCTAAAAACAATAATTACAACCATACAGACAAAAATTGACACAATAATAAGAATAAATAAAAAAATAGCAAAAATATTCCAGATATAATTTGGCAGCAACTTTCTAATGCTATATTGAGTACTGCTAGGAGGACAGATGTGACCTTTGCTTTCTTGCATAGGGTGGAGGAGCAGAATGTCCTTTGGGGGAATCCTCCCTGGCGTTTGACAACGAGATAATCCAGGCACTCGATGCCCTGGACCCTGTAAAACCTCCGCTTCGAAGAGATCTACCAACCACTGTCAACTCGGATGGACAAGACAACGCGGTCCCACCGGCTAATATCACCAGAAAGCGGAAAAACGACTCGACACTGTTTAGGAACCACAAAGAATCCATTAAACACAGTGATTCAGGTCCCGATGGAAACGCACACGAAATGCACGGCCAACCTGAACAAGCGAGGGAAGCGAAGAGAGTCTGCAAGCAAAGCAGTGAATGGGATGGGAGTCTGCGGAGAGCCAGCTGCAAAGATCTTGCCCAAAGGCTTCTCTTTAGCGAGGATGCAGAACCTCCTCAGAGGGGAACAGAGAGCTGCCAGTCAGATTCTGCCAGCCCCAGCAACCTACCTAATGGCAACATTCAGACCAAGCAGCAAATGGTTGATCGTGGGTAAGTCTTAACTTCAACTTTGTTGTATATTCACACTTTTATTCATTTCAGATTTGTCGGGATTGTTCTCGTTTTAACACGGCTCATTTTCAACAGTCAGATGCACAAATCCACGAAAATGGACTCCCCTCTAAGCCCAGGCAAAGCGGGTCCAAGTAACAAAGCCCACTCACCATTGGACGCCTCCACTAACTACATCCTGTTTAGCCCCACCCACCTGGCAGCGGCCAGGAAGAAGGCAGAGCTCCAGCGGTCTTTACAGAATCATTCGGCGTCTGTACTCACGATTCCCACTGGCCTCGAGGCTAGTGATCTCCACAACACTTTAACTCAGCAAGGTGGGGCTGAACTAAAGCCACCTGTTGGTATTCTGCTCAAACTAAGGCCAGGGGGGATCATGCTGTAGTATTGTTTATTGCCATCCTATCAGCACATAGCAACTATCTTGTCATATAGGGATGCACATTGTATGTCTTTCAATTCATTATTCCTACACTTTGAAATATTTTTAGTTTTTGTCTGATGTCATTCTTCAAACCGCCCCTCGCTGGATTCATGACGTAACATGTTGTGATCAATTCCGGTTCTATTAGTATAATAAATTCTTCCATTTTAGTCAACACTTAAATACACCAGAAATACTTCTTTAATTGCAGTGTGTGTGTCTCTCTCTGTCTCTAGGCTTTGCCATGTGTGCCCCTGAAGAGCATACAGAGAAGCTGCTGTTGGCCAGCTGGGGCCTACCGAAGCCTGTCCTGGAGCGCTACCGGAGACACGGGGTCACTCACATGTTCGACTGGCAGGCCCAGTGCCTCAGTGTCGGCCAGGTACTGCAGGGACAGAACCTGGTCTACTCGGGTAAGACCGACGTGTTGGCACACATTCAGGTCATTGGAATGTGCATTTGTAATATTACCATCCATTTGGTCACCATCTCTCAATGTCTCTCAATGTTTTCCTGTACGTTCTTAGCCCCTACCAGCGCAGGGAAGACTTTGGTGTCGGAGCTGCTAATGTTGAAGCGTGTGCTGGAGACTAAGAGGAAGGCTCTCTTCATTTTGCCATTTGTATCGGTGGCGAAGGAGAAAATGCACTACCTTCAGGTGAGGGAGGGTCAGATGGATGGATGGATGGATGTAGTTTGTAAAATGTCATACTTAATGACAAATGCCCATCGTTACCAGAAGAAGGGGATGTCTAAATTTGCTTGCCTTGTCCGATAGGCAGTATTCATTAAAGTATTCATTCTATCTGACATAGAGCTGAAATAGAGACAAGTAACAAAGAATTAAAGTTATAAGCAGCTAATGTTTGACATTTCTACTTGGTAAAGGATGAACGGATGGATCATCACAATGACAATACTTTTTTTTTTAGGCAATCAATGATGAATTGCCATAATGGCTTGTGTCTGAGTATTGTCTGTTGCTTCTGCAGAGTGTGTTTGAAGAGGCGGGCGTGCGGGTAGAGGGATACATGGGCGGCACCTCTGCTCCAGGCGGCTTCAGTGCTCTGGACGTGGCCGTGTGCACCATAGAGAAAGCCAACTCTCTCATCAACAGACTGATAGAAGAAGACAGCATGGATCTTCTGGGTAATGGACCTATTTCAAATATTATGATACCCCATGATGTGATGTGTCGATTTATCAATGACTCATATTCAAAGTTTTGATCTGTATTTTTGCATTGTGCCGTGTATTTTGGGGTAAACACAGGGATGGTGGTGGTGGATGAGTTGCATATGGTGGGAGACGCCGGAAGGGGTTACCTTCTCGAGCTGCTGCTGACCAAAATCCGGTTCATTGCACAGAAGCGGACCGATAAAGGGTCTGTCGGTCTATTTGTTTATGTGTTTTGTCTTGTCTTATCTGACTTACAAAGAAGGTATTGGCGCGTATATGAATATGTCGTCATTCGCATGGGTGTGCATATTCTGTTTCCACAGCTCCTTCTCTGACGGGGTGCAGATCATAGGTATGAGTGCCACCTTGCCTAACCTCTCTCTCCTGGCTGGGTGGCTGGGAGCAGAGCTTTATCAGACCGACTTCAGGCCGGTTCCCCTGCAGGAGCACCTCAAGGTGGGCAGCAACATCTATGACAACAGACTCTCCCTGGTTCGGAAGTTCTCACCTGCCATCAATGTGAAAGTAAGTGAGTTTGGGAGGTGTGGAGGTGATTCTTCAATCCAGAGGTGATGTGCTGATTGTGTGTGTGCTTAAAATAAGGGGGATGACGACCACATAGTGAGTTTAAGCTACGAGACGGTGAGAGATGGCCACTCTGTGCTGCTCTTCTGCCCCTCAAAGAACTGGTGTGAGAAGCTAGCCGACAGCATCGCCAGAGAATTCTACAATCTCAGAAATACTGGTGAATGCATGCATCTTTACACTATTCAAACTTGTTTTAGTGCATATTGCACAGTAGATTCAATAACAAAGGAATTTATGGAAATTCATCTTTCTGTCTATACCATTCTCATGTAAGCTACATTTTATGTTCAAATTATCTGAAACAAAGTGATTTTTCTGGAGGATTCCATGGTTAAATCTGGAAATCCTAGCCATCCATTTCCGTTCTTAAATTATTAAAAATGTAATTATTAAAATGTAATTAATAAAATTATATATATATATATATATATGTATATATAAACAGGAATGACTATATTCAATGGCTAATAATTGTGCATGTATTATGTCTAGTAGTACTATGTCATGGTTTGTATCCTGCAGAACACAAGGCAGAAGCTGGTCCCCAGGCAGTACATCTGGACCAGGAGGGCCTGGTTGATGTGATAGCCCAGCTGAGACGCACCCCTGCTGGGCTAGACCCTATCCTACAGCGCACCGTCCCCTGGGGGGTGGGCTTCCACCATGCTGGTGATTACACCAATAAGTGCTGTGTATCTATTTAAAAATGAAGGAAATGGTTGTGATAATAAGAATACAGAAAAATATGAATATTCTAACTATATATTTACACTTTTACACATTTATTATCTTTGTCATTGTTGTCATCACCGATGGCATTATGTCCTTGATTAATTGATGAATTAATTAATTTTATTAACGGGGTAATGGTTACTATAACGACTTGCCCTGCCCCCTCCACTAACAAGGGAAACACTACTTTTATAGAGTATTTCTGCAAGTATTTCTGCACCTCTACCAATTATTTTTTGTGTGACTCTCCTGTAGGTCTCACGTTCGATGAGCGGGACATTTTGGAGGGCGCGTTTCGCCAGGGCCTGGTCAAAGTGCTGGCCGCGACCTCTACCCTCTCCTCCGGGGTCAATCTACCGGCCCGCAGGGTCATCATTCGAACCCCCACGTTCAACGGCCACCTGTTAGACCCTCTCACGTACAAACAGATGGCCGGGCGAGCGGGACGCAAGGGGGTGGACACCCAAGGCAAGAGACACAAGAGTAGAAATAGACTAGAATAGAAATAGAAATGAAAAAAAGGACTGGGGTGGTATAGCCGGAAAAAACAAAATGATGCAATGATGAATTGTTTGGTTCCCTAGAGGAAACCATAAGAAATATTGGTGATGTGCGAAAGTACGAAAGGGATTGACAGCTATTTGCATTACAGTTTGCTGATTTATATAATATTTAAATTATAATGACTCAACTCTGATTAAGTTCTGTGGTAGCTGATCAAATCAAAATAACATGCTTTAAAGTGAAGGTAAACAAGCATCAATCATTTGGAAAGTGTGATGGCATTTCTAACATCGTGTTTAACACGCTGTACGTCCGCCGTGTGTCTCTGTGACAACAGGGGAGAGTGTGCTCGTGTGCAAGGTGTCTGAGCGTCAGAAGGGCGTAACGCTCGTCCAGGGTGCGCTTCAACCAATCAGCAGCTGCCTGGTGAAGCGAGAGGGAGATGGCGTTACCACTAGCATGCTGCGAGCTATCCTGGAGGTATTGTTACCCTGTGTTACTCAATCATCACCCTGCTTCTTTATCACAATGTAGGCCATTGGGTGGTCACCTTTTATCCAGAGCGTCGGACAAGGGCATACATTCCTTAGCTCAGGGTGGGAGCCGCAGTGGGAATCGAACCCCTAACCCTAAATCGAACTGGTAGTGTTGAGCACTTTCTTGATGGACAGAGCATTGCGTTAGCTCTACCAATCGAGAGCAAGCATTTGATGTATCCGTGAAAGACTTGGCGTTATCAGGTTCTACGTTGGCATAATGAAACCGTTATACACAGTATTGAAGTGAGGTTGCAGCGGTGAGGTGTAGTTAACTATGTGTGCACCAAACCACAGATGTGTTTACCTCCATCACCAGATCCATCGTTCAGGGCGTTGTTTCCCCCCCCCCCCAATTTACAGATCATCGTTGGGGGTGTAGCCAGCACACCACAGGATGTACGGCTGTATGCTTCCTGCACGCTGCTGGCCGCCAGCACAAGATGGGAGCGGGATCCCTCAGACGGTGGCCTGAAGGAGGGGCCGGAGCCGGAGACCAACAAGGGCGCCATAGAGGCCTGCGTGGAGTGGCTGATGGAGAATGAATTCATCAATATCCAGAAGGAAGGGGAAGGTGTGGCTGCTGTTTGATTTGTGGATGATGTTGAGGTGTTGGTCTGAATCAGGCTGTTCAGGCATTTCAAGATACAATATGTTTTATTTGCCAAATGCAACATAGTGCAGTGGAATAATCTTTTCAACAAAATAAAAGTGAGAAGTAACATTGAAGAATAGATTAAATAAATTAAATAAATAAAATGTGAATTTAATAAAATGAATAAATAAACAAAACAAAGAACAAACATTTTGAATGGTTAAAAGAAAAAAAAAAAATGAAATGATGAAATGATGTGATGAAAGATATTAATTTAATTCGTTGCATTAGACTAGAGGGTTGTGTATGTTCATGTTCTAGTGACCAAATGTCTATACTGTAGATAAAAAGTATAGACTAGATTACGACTTGATATCAGCCAATCCTAAATGAAGGACTGAGAATGTATTCTTGATTCACTCGGCTATTTTAACGTATTTGCCACTGACTGAAAAACGGTTTCAATAATAGCGACATTTAGAAAGCCGTTCACCTTGTATGGTGATTACTGCATCGAGCGTTTAGGCCAAACTGTTTAGTTCATATGACTAATATGGGTTCTCCTTTTGGCTCCCAGAGGAGAGATTTGCTCCTTCCCTGCTGGGAGCTGCCACCCTCTCCTCCTCCCTCTCTCCTCCCGAGGCTCTGGGGATCTTCGCAGACCTGCAACGCGCCATGAAAGGCTTTGTACTGGAGAACGACCTACACACACTCTACTTGGTACACACACACACACACACACACACACACACACACACACACACTTGATTATGGGTTTATCAATATATAGAATACATTTATATATTTATATCATGGTGACTACTAACACAATTAAGGGACCATATTTCCACAAAATGTCCAGCATAACAAGAATATAGAACTGAATATCCATTTGCTATTTCCTGTTTAGTATGTATTTAGTCAATTAACAGATGACGTCATCATCTGATGATGATGATGATAAAATTAGGATTTTACACAACAACTTACTAACAGTGAATTTATGCATGACATTAACGAGCAGGTAGTTGCTCAGGGATGGGGGAACCCAGAAGTCAAACATGGCTTCCCCCGTGTCTTCAGATCACTCCGGTGTACGCCGAGTGGACCACCATAGACTGGTACCAGTTCTTCTGCTTGTGGGAGCAGCTGCCCTCCTCCATGAAGCGGGTGGCGGAGCTGGTGGGCGTGCAGGAGGGCTTCCTGGCACGCTCCGTCAGCGGCAAGCTGGTCGCCAAGACGGACAAGCAGCGCAGGCAGATGGCCATTCACAAACGGTGAAGTGCATCGGTTGAATCGTTTCTACATTTGCGCGTGTGAATATGTGTGTGAGGTTGTCATTATGTACATACTGTCTTTTTTTTCTTCTTGTTTTGCATAATTGTTGGATTTCTGGAGTGAAATGGTTCACGTGTCATTGCATCCACTCCTTCTGGTTTTCCAAACACAATAACCAATAAGTGATGAGGTGATATGATGATGAAATGAATCGTGTTCACTCCACCAGTACTATATGCGTAATCGGTCACAAATGAAAAGCCTGCCTGGCTGCACTCCACTATAGATGGACTGTCCGGGTTGAGATCATAAAAATCCTTTCAGCGGGTCTGTAGGTTAAAGCAGCTGGTTAAATGCATGGGCGGAGCTAACACATGGCACATGGAGGTTTTACATTGTGAAGCAGGTTATCATCCACCGCTGTGTGTCGGTGAACTAACCAGCTGGTGATCCTGCACGTGTCTGCAGGTTCTTCACCACCCTGGTCCTGCAGGACCTGGTGAAGGAGGTGCCCCTGGCGGTGGTGGCCTCGAGGTACAACTGTAACCGAGGCCAGTTGCAGTCCCTGCAGCAGTCTGCTTCCACGTATGCAGGTACACGGTCAACAGTGTGTGACACACACCTACACAGTTGCCCACAGTCAGAATCTCTTACCTTCTGTTGAGGTTCGGGGGCGCTTTTTAATCTGAATGTTGAACTGTGAGGCCCTTGCAACTGTACTTGTGATGACGTGTTTTACATTACGTGTACGTGCAGATAAAACATCTGATTTAATAAGTGACATAATAGACGGATGTCAAAAAACGGTGACCAAAGCCTGTTTTCTGCTCGACGTGTCACGGGTGTGCCAGCTCATTTCTGTGCGACCGGCCGTGTGGGAAGTATAACTCAAGCTTGTCAGTGACTATTTTAATGATCATATCCATGCAGACCACCAGCCTCATCAGTACCCCCCTCTCTCTCTCTCTCTCTCTGTCTGTCTGTCTCTCTTGTCTCTGTCTGTCTGTCTCTCTGTCTGTCTGTCTCTCTTGTCTCTCTCTCTTGCGCTCTCTGTCTGTCTGTCTGTCCATCTGTCTCTCTGTCTGTCTCCCTGTCTCTGTCTGTCTCTCTGTCTGTCTGTCTCTCTTGTCTCTCGCTCTCTGTCTGTCTGTCCGTCTGTCTGTCTCTCTCTCGCTCTGTCTGTCTGTCTGTCTGTCTGTGTCCTCGCAGGCATGGTGACGGTGTTCTGCAAGCGGCTGGGCTGGAGCACCATGGAGCTGCTGCTGTCCCAGTACCAGACCAGGCTGAGCTTCGGCGTCCAGAGGGAGCTGGTGGACCTGGTGCGGGTGTCTCTGCTGAACGCCTCGCGGGCCAGGGCGCTCTACGCCCAGGGACTGTGCACCGTGGCCGAGCTCGCCAGGGCCACCGTGTCGGACGTGGAGAAAGCCCTGCGGAAAGCCGTTCCCTTTAAGAGGTGAGTGTGTATGTGCATATACATCACACTCGTGGATGTCACAGGTGTTGTTCCTTTTAAGTTGTGTACAAGGTGAACGACACGCAGACGTTTTAATGCATTTCTCTATTTTGTTAGTAACTACCATTTGTTAGGTAACGTTATTACCTCAACAGTCCCGGGGTGTACAGAGAACATCTGGGCAGGGCCATTATTATTTGCCGTACTAGTTGTACTAATCATTTTACCTCGGCCCATTCATTGTTTTCAGTGGTCTCACTTCTTTTATAACCTGTGTTCGACAGCTCGAAGCGCGCGGTGGACGAGAGCGAGGTGGAGGCGGCTGAGAGGCGGAGCCTGCGGTGTGTCTGGGTCAGTGGTGGGCGGGCCCTGACGGAAAAAGAAGCAGCCAATGAGATCGTGTCTGAGGCCAGGCTCCTCCTCCAGGAAGACCTGGCTCAGCTGGGGGTTCAGTGGGACCCAGGGACACTTCCTCCCGAGGACCCTGCTGACACAGGGCCTGATGACCGACGCAGCAGCAGCCAATCAAAATCACTCAATTCTGATGCTTCGGCAGGCTCATCCAACACCTTGAATAAAATGCAGAGGAAAGGGGAGACTGTACATGAAGAAGAGATTAATAAACGGTGTGAAAGTAAAAGGGGAATACACAATGGAGAAGTAGGACAGAAAGAGGAAACGAAAAAAGAGCAAAAGAGGACAACAGTTGCAGAGAGAGGAGCTTCGGGGAAATGTGATGAGAATGCACTGGAGACCAAACAACACACTCACACAGTGAGAATAGAGACGGGTAATGGAGGCCCAACAGAGAGAGAAGCTTCGGCGAAATGTGATGAGAATGCACTGGAGAGCAAACAACACAAAGTGAGAAGAGAGACGGGTAATGGAGGCCCAACAGAGAGAGGAGCTATGGGGAGATGTGATGAGAATGCACTGGAGAGCAAGCAACACACAGTGAGAATAGAGACGGGTAATGGAGGCCCAACAGAGAGAGGAGCAGAGGCAAAATTGACAAATCACACAATTGCCGTCATTCACAATCCAGAAAATCCAGAACATGTGGAAAAGCAAAGAGGCACAGAAATGGCGGAGAAGACTGCAGCTAAGAACGAGAGCCGAAGAGCAGAGGCAGGGGATGGGGTCATGAGTGAAGAGGTTTCTCCCACTAAACCAGAAGCTGTGAAAACAAAGAGTCCGGTTCGCGACAGAAGCCTGACGCAGGAACTGGCCGAGTTAGTATCCAGTCCACTTCCTCTACTCAAGACCCTTCCTCAAACCCCCACCTCCTCCATGCTCCCGCCTCGGTTCCGGGCCCCAGCACCCCGGAAGGAGGAGCGGTACCAGGGTTCTGCAGAAGCATTTAAAGTGGGTGCCACCACCAAATCCGCGGCCTTCCCTGCACGGTCAGGCGTGGTAAAGCACTCCATAGCCTTAAGCAAAGTACTCCAGTCCATACATACTGAGAGCAATGTGCGGGAAAGAGTCCAAACAGTGCAGCAAACATTGCCATCATTGGATTCTGCCTTGGAGATCGTTCAAACTCCACATCGAAGTTCTCCGCTACCTCCACAAACGTCCGACACTATTTCAGCAGATGCTCCCCGAGCGGGTGATGTAGGGGATCCCCCTGGTTCTCCTGCTCCCATAAACATTCAGACGTCACAGGTTCCAGTTATGGGGACGCCGTCCACCTCTTCCACCCCAACACCGCCACTCTCTCCTGGGGCCAAGCAAAGGAGGAGACAGGAGGCAGAGCAGTTCTCCTCTCCAGAGCTCTACGCAGAAGGAGGTCATGGAGAGGAGGCCGCCGCAGTGGACACTAACAAGGCAGAGGAAAGCTTTGGATCTGACAGTTTTGAATTGGACTCTATGACCGAGAGGATCATGGTCGATCACGTGAACTCGGTGAGAGGGGAGACGGGAGGCGACGGAGAGGAGCTGGGCGAAAAAGTAGAGGAGCGGAGAGAGAGCAGGCTTCAGGAAGGTGAGGAGCTGGAGGAGAACACAAATGAGGGAAGATGCCAGCTTGAGGTACAAAAACCTCATGCTGGAAAAACTGCTCACACCTCTCCAATGAATGGTAACCATATTGAGGCCCGATCCCATGTAAGCCCTGATGATGCTTGTCCAAGATTTAATATTTCTCTCACAGATAGCCAGCTAGAACTAATCCTGGACACCAGCCACCAGGTGAGTCAGTTCAGTTGAGTTATTTCCTCTTATTATCATTATTGTACATTTAATGTGTTCACAAATATATATTGTATGTTATATGAGGGATTAGTGATGAATGGTTATTGATTTTCATAGATCACTCCAAGAGTAGATGGTGGTGAGAACATGGATGAAGAAGATGATGAAGAAGAAGAAGAAGAAGAAGAAGAACAGAAGCAAGAGGAGGATGACAACAAGGCTCCATTAGATGTTGATCCGGTTGCTTCTGAGAGTCTGAATGGAAGCAGCAGCTTCCTGTTTGACAGTCTATACGACAGCTCCCTTCTCGCCGGCCTCAGCCCAGATCAGGATAGGCTGCACCCATCAGACGAAGAGGAGCCGGTTAGAGAGGAGATCGCAGACGACCCCCAACTTCCATCTGGACAGGACCAACGACGCAGTGAGCTTCTGGCCAATCAGGAGGCAGAAGAGCAAGAGGCTAAGCAATGGAGCGAGTCGTTCTTCAATCTGTCGGAATGGGGCGACTCTTTGTTGGTGGGCGAGCACTTCCTGGAGAGGCAGAGCTTGCTCAGACACACGGAGAGAACACCGAAAGAGCGGAGCCATGGTGAAGGTCAGCAATCCAACACAGACCATATGCTGACCTTATGCAACCTGGCCCAATCAAAACCCAACCTGGCCCAATCAAAACCCAACCTGGCCCAATCAAAACCCAACCTGGCCCAATCAAAACCCAACCTGGCCCAAACAAAACCCAACCTGGTCCAATCAATAGAACAGCACCATAAGGATACAAGTGGGAACCGAGATCTAGCAGACAAGTTGAAACAAGTTACTACACCAAGAAACAATGATCCAGTACTCTTGAACAGAGGTGAGGCAAGCAGGAGAGAAGGCACGATTGAAATCAGACAGGATGTAGAAAAAGCCAAACACATCCAGAACTCTCCTGATAATTTCCCCGACTGCAGCCCTGGACTGCAAGAGATGTTTGATCGCTGGCCCAGCATGTCTGACCAGCCCTCCCAACGTGTCACAACAACAACAACAGCAGCAATCACGCCCGCTCACATGCACAATGCTGCAGAAAACATAGTGGCGGTGAAGGATCTGGAAACACCTCAGCCTGTGATGGGGAGGGATGGAAAACGGGAGCATCAGACCCCACCGCCTGCTGCTCAGAGCCGGTCTAGAGAGACCCTGGAAGACCCTGGACAAGAGGAAGCTGGAGAGAGGCCGGCCTCTGCCTTTGACCTCATCCCTCCTACACAGGAACCGGCACCCGTCACCCCCAGAGTAAAACTAACAACCTCCTCTGTCCAGTCGCCTCTGTCTGCCAAGCCTCTCAAACAGTCCACCCCCTCCACCGGCCTCCCCGGCTCAAAGCCGTTACCAACATGTCGAAAATCCCACCCAGGGCCCAGTAACCGTCCCAAGGTGTCTGGGAATGATAAAACTAGATCGGTTCCCGAACTCGACCACAAATCCAAAGTGGGAGAAGACCACGAGTCAAAGCCACTCTCGGACATACCGGATGTAGCCCCTCCCATCTCAGCCGACCCGGAGGCCGGCTCCTCCGATGTAGACACATCCGTTATCGATGAGGGCTTCACCCTGCAGCTGTCCCAGAATGCTTCACTCACGCCGACCAACTCTGGGGCCTTCTCCATCGTGGACGTGGCGAGCGACCGGGGACTCTTCCACACTTTCATAAGCGAGTGGAGAACAAAGGAGCGGTACGCCCTGGCACTGGCCTGCGAACGGCGGGAACAGACCCACCATGCCGAGGGACGCATCGGGGAAAAACACAGGAGAGGTCAGTGACACTGGTGCACAATCCACATGCAGTGGGTTGGCGTTTAGATATGGTTTGAGCCACATTAACTATATGCCGAGCTTGAGTGAAATCAGCTGCAACAGTATATCAAGTATGTCTTATAGTATTGTATATTAGTATTAAAATATCACCAACCATTGCTTTTTATCTTGTGACTCAAGCATGTCCTGTACTGTAGCTATATATATAACAAAACAAAAAACATGCAGCAGACTGTACAGTATACTGAGTATGATGTTACATGTTGTATGTGATATGTGCAGTGTCAGCAAACCATCAGACGCTCTGCAGTGTGGACGGGTTCCCGGTGAGGGGAGAGGATGGACGGGTGTTGGTGGGGCTCAGTGTCTGCTGGGGAGCGAGGGATGCATACTACATCTCCCTGCAGCAGGAGCAGAGCTCAGGTGTGTCCTAGGGCTGGGTTTTTGGCGAGCACTGGCTATGATATGTAGCACATAGATCCAATGCAGAACGATACATTGCGATACTATTGATACAGACACATACTGCAATTTGGATGTCGTAGTTTTAAATGTGTTTCATATGAATGTATACAGAGGATTATTGTATTACGAAAAAGTGTTACAATACTGTAATACAAACTAGTGAACAGTGGTTTGAGTTACTTGATATACAAAAATCCCAAAATACCGACTATGATTCTCTGTAATTCTGTTTTTTTTTTTTTCCTCACCCCTATCAATACACAGACCCCCGCCCACAAAACCACAGACGCGATGCGTAACCACAATCACTTTTGGTTTTGTGTGTCACACCGCAGGTTTGAGCTCTAGTTTGGCCCCGCCTCCACTGGATGCTGATTTGCCAGTGGGTGAGAGGTTGGAGCAGGTGAAGGCCTGTCTGAACAGGCCATTGGTCGGACTAGGAGCCGGCGTGGTTGTCACCTATGACATAATCCATGTGTACAAAACACTGGTGCTGAGCTGTGGTGTCAGTCTGGAGGGAAGCTGTGAAGACCCGAAGGTATAAACAAACACACACGCTCAGGGTTGATGTTCCTCACCTGGCGGTTTATTCAGTCCTATGGATGTCTGTCTTATGTCTCTGTGAGTTAGGGCATGAACATCTCATCTGATGGATGTGATGTTGGTTTAAAATATACCTAGCAAATCAACCTATTCTCATAGTCCTTCTGATTTTAGAAATATCAAAATATGATGCCACCATCATTATAATCATGACATTTGAGTCAAGATTCCTACTTATGACGTGCACATTTACACATTTACACACATGCACGTGCACTATCTTTTGAAGACAATAACTGAAAGCGTCCGGTACCACAGGTGGCGTGCTGGCTGGTGGACCCGGGCAGTGAGGAGAGGACTCTGGCTAACATGGTCACCGCCTTCTGCCCCAAAGAGCTGGCCTTACTGGAGGGGCTGGGCGAGGGCAGGTACGCCCACACCTACAGCCCCCGCGTGAAGGCTGCTACAGAGAGTGTGCTGATCCACGGCACCATGGTCCACCTCACCGGCCTGCTGGAGAAGGACGGCATGCTGGGTACGAGTCAATACTAACCTGTATAATAATTTTTTTTATTTTGTGTTAAATGAAAGGTACAATGTGCAAATGATGTTGGTTTGAAATGTGCTCTAAAACACATTTTGTCATGTAGAGGCTAACTTTAAGGCTACAGGGATCGAGGTTAATTGCTTCGACTCTGCAGCAGTGTAGAGAAATCTCATGTTACGGCTTTTTTTGCGAGCCTCGCTTTTTGAGGGAGGGTGGGGTTTGGAGAGTGTAGGGGAGAGGTGAGGGGTGAGGAGCGGAATGCAGAGAGTCCAAATTTAGATGGGAGCTAGCTTGAAATCACAAATCTTGCATATATTGCACATTTTAAATTGAGGAAGTGTAAGTTGTGTTGATTGTGTGCATTCATCAGACGTATTCCGGCGGACGGAGATGCCGTCCCAGAGGTGTCTGGCTCTGCTGGAGCTGAACGGCATGGGCTTCAGCGTGCAGGAGTGCGAGAGGCAGAAGCACGTGATGCAGGCCAAGCTCGCCGCCCTGGAGGGTCAGGCGTACTTTCTGGCCGGCCACAGCTTTTCTCTCACCAGCGTGGACGACATTGCGCAGGTCCGTCCTCTCTTTCTGATGTGTGGATGATTTGCTCATTTATTTGGACTAATCGATTGAATAGATTTTGGATATAAAAGGCATTTAATGATCTAAGTCCATGGTATATCAATCAACCGTGTCTGTGTGCGTGTCTCCGTCCTGCAGATATTGTTTCTTGAGCTCCATCTGCCCCCAAACGGTGACGTGGGCGGGGTTAAAAATAAGAAGACTCTGGGTTACACCAGGAGAGGAGGAAAAGTGCGGCTGGGCAAACAGTTCAGTACCACCAAGGTACATGAAATGTATAAGCGTATACATTTGGTACATGTCCAAACATTGTAAAGTTATCCGTGTGGCCCGTGGAGAGTGATACATCGAACATGTTTCAACAACGCCATCAGGACGTGCTGGAGAAGCTCCGCCCGCTACACCCGTTGCCCGGGGTGATCCTGGAGTGGAGGCGGATCACCAACGCCATGACCAAAGTGGTGTTCCCCCTGCAGAGAGAGAAGAGGCACCACCCTGCCCTGGCCATGGATCGCATCCACCCCATCGCCCAGACACACACGGCCACGGGTACCTAGCAGCATGCATGTACCTAGCTTCACTCTTCACACATAATGCAGTGTTTTATTGAGAGAAATATCTTGGCATTTGTAAGCATATAAACCAAAAAATCGGGGATGCTTTCATCCAAACATCTTGCCAATCCCGTGAGTGTATACATCGCTAGAATGGGTACTGGCCTCAGTGGGAATCGAACCATGTTCTGCGAATTGAATCCATTATTATGAAGTGTGTTTTTGTTTCTGTGACTACACAAGGCTTTCTGAATCCACATGCACCGCAGGTCGGGTGAGCTTCACAGAGCCAAACATCCAGAATGTCCCCAAGGACTTTGAGATCGAGGTGCCCACAGTGGTGGGGGAGAGCCCCCCTTCACAAGATGCCCGCCACTTGGCCACCAAACAAGGGTAGGCCAACGGCATTATGCTGGATGGATCACGTCTTCTCTTTCCAGAGTACTATGGCCCAAATAATGCATTGTTTATCCACACAACCGAGCTGTATACATTGTGGATAACTGGTAAGAATGTAATCATGCTGTCATCTTTTTCACAGCAGGAAGCGACGTACCATAATACCCACGGCTCCAGTCGGCAGTCCACTAAAAGGCCCCGCCTTCTCCGTCAGCATGCGGCATGCCTTTGTGCCCTTTTCAGGTGAACGAGTCACTGATATTAGATCATATTGAAGATCACCTTCACTTCTCCTCATTGCTAAGAGATCATCTTATTAAGAACATATTTTGTTTTCACGATCACATGATTGCAGTATCACAGTATCAATACACGATCAACTAATATTTTAATAGCCAATTGAATTGCCCTGCGTATGAGTTCATGTTTGTTGTGAAAACTGCTCTCCTTGACGTTGCTGGTCTTCTGGTTCCCTCTGTTCTGTACTGTACTGTAGGTGCCATGATACTAGCAGCAGATTATTCCCAGCTGGAGCTCAGAGTGTTGGCTCACCTGTCCAAGGATCGCCGGCTCCTTCAGGTAACTCCTTGTGACTGGCTCGAAGTCCCCGGTTCATTGTTTGTGAACAATGGACCCTTTTCACAGGAGGGCCTATTGGTCTGTCGCTCATAACACTAGTCTTGGGTCTGCTATGTACCAGGGCACGGGTAGCAGACTAGTGAAGGTAAGTCTGCTACCCGTGTGTCCTGGTACATAAAGGGAGCAGACCCATAATTAGTGTAATGAGCGACACCTGTGTTTGTCCTACGACGACGCCTCTGTGAAAAGGGTCTGTTCATAAACCGATAGGAAACCGCAATTGTCAGCTATTGCAATGAATATGTATTCTGTGTCAGGTGCTGAACGGTGGAGCAGACGTGTTCCGCTGTATTGCGGCCGAGTGGAAGAGTGTTGAGCCGGACACGGTGAACGACAGCCTTAGACAACAGGCAAAACAGGTGTGCGCCACACAGGCTTATTCTTCATCGTGTATACCTTCTCCTTCATTCATTCACTAAAGTGAGCTTGCGTGTGTCGTTGTGTGTAGATTTGCTACGGCATCATCTATGGGATGGGACCCAAGTCCTTAGGGGAGCAAATGGGTGTGGATGAGAAGGATGCAGCCTGCTACATAGAGAGCTTCAAGTCCAGATACACCGGTACTGAGATTAGGATCTAACCTGATCTAACATCCTCCAGTTTAACATTTGTACAACTCAGAATGTCCTGCCATATTACTTCAAATCTATAATACAATCCATGAATAATATCATGGATCAAACACATTTTTATCAAGTAGTACCTGTACCATAACACTAATTATGGGTCTGCTCTTTTTATGATGTACCAGGGCACGGGTATCCGACTAAACTAGTGAAGGTAAGTCTACTACCCACGTCCTGGTACATAAAAGCAGACCCATAATTAGTGTTGCGGGTGAAAAGGGTCTAGTATAATTCAAAATAGAGTAATGGCCGTTAGTCACAGTGTGCTCTTCACCAACATTGAGTGGTGATGTCCTGTCTCCGGTGGGGTCCAGGGATCCAGGCCTTCCTCAGAGAGACTGTGAAGAACTGCGTGAGGAAGGGCTACGTCCAGACCCTGCTAGGCCGGCGGAGGTACCTGCCCGCCATCACCAACGGCAACACCTTCGCCAAGGCACATGTGAGGGGGGAGCACGTTCATCATCAACACATGACGAGCAGCATGGCTTTTAACACGCAGTTTGACATCATTATTACATGGGATTATTATGAGTGCATTCCAGTTACGCCTGGCTTGGGGAACAGACCCTAATTATAGGTCTGCTCCTGTCATGTACCAGGGACTTATCTTCACTAGTTTAGTGAAGATGACCTCTCGTGCTGCCCTGGTACATAAAAGGAGCAGACCCATAATTAGTGTTATGACACCTGTTTGTCCTACGATGACATCTCTGTGAAAAGGGTCTATAGTAGATTATAATAAATAATCATAATAATAAAGGTCGATTTCTAGCATACTATGGTTTTTAACTAAGCAAGGATCTTTCCTGCAAGTATTTACTATAACTGCGTGTAATTATTATTCGATTCTATTTGATTATTATAATGCATAATATTGTAATGTAGACGGCAGAGTTGTGAGGTTAATGTTGGTGTTACTGCCCACTCCAGTCCCAGGTTAATGTCATGTGAGGGTCATCGAACCGTTTCATTATTTCTATATTCATACTTTAGTTTCCCCCCAGGCTGAGCGGCAGGCGGTGAACACTACGGTGCAGGGCTCGGCGGCGGACATCGTTAAACTCGCTACGGTCAACATCCAGAAACGCCTGCGTGAGATCTACACCAGCGCTCCTCTATCACACCAACACACTCCTCCAGGTATATATAATATACATATATAATAATTATATATTGAAAATGTACCTGTTCACCAAGGCCTATGATCTCTCGTTCATTTCTGCCATCCTCGGCATCATTATCTTCTGTTCCTGTATTATTCTATTTGTCTGCTACGTGTAAAGTGTCCAAGTTATTATTATAATTATTAGGTACAGAATTACATCCAGGTCCTCGTCTGAGTAAAAAGCAGGCCTCCCCCATTTTGGTACTTGTCGTGCACCCCTGTTTGGGAATCACTGCTCTAGACCAGTGGGCCTAACGTGCAGGACGCAAAAGCCATATTAAAAGACTCAAATATAGAATATTAAAAACACTCTTCTCTTGCCAGTGAGTCGGCATGGCAGGACGTCCCATCTGAGGGGAGCCTTCTTCATCCTGCAGCTTCATGACGAGCTCATCTATGAGGCCAAAGAAGAGGACCTCATCCAGGTGGGACATTTACTCAGTGGAAGGATGTAGAGTCTGTATTAAAAGGTCAAATTAGTCTATTCCTAAACCAGTCGAGGATGTATTTTGTCTAATTAATAATAGCAAATCCTACAAATATAGAATTTTTTTCAATTGAATTATGCTTGAAGTATTAAATTCACAATATGCTTTACACAGCATATTCTCCAGAGGACAGGGGAACACTTATTCAAGGGAAAATCCACTGCAACCATTGAACTAATATTTTTTTGAAAAGATCAATGCATAACTGATTACGTCTACATTTTTAGCTGGGCAAAGCAATCTCTAATAACTAGCGATGCAAGCAGGAGAAAAGGAACCCCTACTTCAGTCTATGGAATATCTTTAGACTCCTCAGCAAATTCATGTTAGCTTTATCTGCAGGTAAGCACAATTTCTGTTCACTCAACTTTAATTGTTTTCTCTACCCTTTATCTCAGGTGGCTCAGATAGTGAAGAAAGAGATGGAGACCGCAGTGAAGTTGTATGTAAAGTTGAAGGCCAAGGTGAAAGCTGGACCCAGCTGGGGTAACCTAGACGACCTTGACATATAACACAGAATGCTAATGGCTCTCCTAATTAACTGTTACACCTTCTTAACTCATTTATACAATGCAATGAAAAAATTAATACTATGAACTGTAAATTAAGTAAATGTATTAAACTAATTTATACTGGTACTTTAGATAATGAGAATACCATCGTGCTATCAAGTTAATAAAAATATGAACTGGATGTAAACACCTCATTTTGAGTTTAGTCTTGGACATTGTGAAAACCATTTTATTAGATCATTGCATTGACGTTCCATCAACATAACAGATAATCACACTCCATTTACACTGTTGTGAATTTCATTTTATTTATATTGTTTTTACATTTATGACATCATTAATTGCAAATCTACTACGGTCAGCATTTAGACATTATTTGTGCAAAACAAACTTAGCCAGCTTGGGTTTTTCTTATTTTTTTTGAAAGGAGGGAATAAATACGATAGGGGAAGCATTTTGTGGGACCTATGTCAACACACTGTCTGCCATTAGACACGCTCCATTGTCAAATGAGACTGATGAAAGTCAATCATTTTGAGTGGATATTTCAAGGAAACCCAAGACCACAGATTAACTGAGTGCTATAACTGAGTGCTATTACAAGCCAAGTTAAAAAGGACCACTTCTGGGAACCTGAACAAGGAGAGGGGTCTTGGTTTTAGATAATGCCATTAGTGCCTGGGGTTGGCTATTTGTTGATTGTAACACTATTAACCAGCAAACCATGGCTGAACAAGCTCAGTCACAAACAACACGGCGACAGAAAAAACTACAAATAAATGTCATAGGACAAACTTCCATTGACAAGGTCGACAACATTGTGTTTAACAGATTAAAAAAAAAGAATTTTTAAACGATTGCAGGAGTGTTGGCGGTGATTTCTGCTACAGATGCCCCGTGTCCAAATAAAAAAAGCTAAATGTATTTTTTCCAGGGATTACACCTAAACTGTGAGCCAGTCTATTCAAGTATATTCTAGCTGTCTTCCAAACTGAAAAGAGCACTTCCTTTTCATTAGGTCACAACTAAACGCATTACACAAGATAACCACCAAGCTGCCCATCTTAACTATAGGCTTAAATCATTTCTTGAAAACCTTGTGTCAGAAACATTGGGTTTTTTTTACGAGGCAGTGGAAGGGGTCACAGGGAAAACAAACTCATGTGAAGACACAGTTCCAATCAGTGTCTTTGGTGGTTCTGCTCTTGCCCACGTCTCACAAGCTCCTATCTCCCTACCCGACCGCACCAACACTCTTAACTCCTCTTCTACCGGCTTTCAGGGGTTTGAAAACAAACTGAATCTGTGTGTTTTAAGGGGTGGATGAAGGCATCTGTAAACATATTCAGTCCAGAGACTCATTGCCACAAACGCAACAAAGTGATCAATTAAGGCATTGATACAGACAGAGCTGTGCATTTAAACCAGAGTAGAAAACCCAAATTTGAAAAGAAATTATGTACACGGGTACGTGGAGTCACATAGTGGTCCACACATGGTCAGTAATGGCCATCCTTGTTCCAGAACGTTCTGGGGGGGGGGGTGAAGAGACTTGCGATATAAGGGGCCATGACTGCTACCCCTAGTTGGAGCACGTCATGGTGGGGGGGGGGGGGGGGGGGGGTGGGGGGGAGGGGGGGGGGGGGGGGGGGGGGGGGGGGGGGGGGGGGGGGGGGGGGGGGGGGGGGGGGGGAGAGCGTTTGGCATTGGCCCAGGCAATGGTGGGTAGAGCGAGATGCATGGGGAGACGCTCGGTAAGGTCGCAGGAGGTTCCAACGACAGCCGCCGAGTGGAGGGGGGGGGCTGGGGGCGCATCAGGGCACCTCGCCGTCCGCACCGCGGTGAAGGTAGTACCTGACGGGGGGGCCGGGTAGGTCCTCGTCGTCGTCCACCTCGGAGGTGAAGGAAACGGTCAGGTCCACGTAGCGGCGCTCCGACGCCGGCTTGATCAGCTTGTGCATCCTAGAGCGAGAGAGAGAGAGAGATGGAATTAGTCAATAAAGATCTGTCAATTTCGCTTTAGGCTCCGAAACGAGGAGACGCAAATAAATGGCAGAAAGGTAATGGTGTAGGTCGGTAGGATTCTATATCCTACACTCCAATTTTACGAAAGTGTAATGGACCTTTTTCACAGAGGCGTCGTCGTAGGACAAACACAGGTGTCACTCATAACACTAATTATGGGTCTGCTCCCTTTATGTACCAGGACACACGGGTAGCAGACTTATCTTCAATACTTTTATGTACCAGGACACACGGGTAGCAGACTTATCTTCAATACTTTTATGTACCAGGACACACGGGTAGCAGACTTATCTTCAATACTTTTATGTACCAGGACACACGGGTAGCAGACTTATCTTCAATACTTTTATGTACCAGGACACACGGGTAGCAGACTTATCTTCAATACTTTTATGTACCAGGACACACGGGTAGCAGACTTATCTTCAATACTTTCGTGTGTCCTGGTACACAAAGGGAGCAGACCCATAATTAGTGTTATGAGTGACACCTCTGTGAAAAGGGTCTGTTGTGGCTGCCTGACAAAGTATTCCATCAGACTATCACAGTAAAAGTACATGTCCATACACTGCTTTTCATTTGGACAAATAGACATAGAGCGCCAGAGCTTACGTCAGCTTCAGCCTCTTGTTGTGTCCGGGCATCACAGGCACGTAGAGCATCTTCACACCGTGGACCACCATGTTGGGCTCGATGCCGTACTTCTCCTGCACATCAGGTACTCATTAGAGCTCTCCGCAAAGAACAGCGCTGCTGCTATGCTGAACCACAAACAGGCACGAGGAACAACAACGCATGAGTTCAAGCTAACATGGTGGGAGGTTCTTACCTTCACTGCGCCGATGAAGTCGGAGAGGGTGAAGGTGTCATGGCCGTAGATGGTCCACCGGTCCCAGATGGAGAAGGAGATGTTGTCTCTGGGAAGCAGATGGACAAGTCGTGTGTGTGTGTGTGTGTGTGTGTTCGTGTGTGTGTGTGTGTTCGTGTGTGTGTGTGTGTGTCCCTACCTGATGTGTGTTCGTCTGACAGCGGCGGTCTCGGTGAGCACCACTACGGGAATGGCCAGGTTGAAGAAGCAGTTTTTGAATGATTCAAATCCATAGCCCCCAACCACCTTGATGAGCTCTAGCGCCACCTAGGACAAAAGCGAGAAACATCCATCTCAAACCGAATTCATTTTCTGTACGTCACGCCGCTTCAGACACCACGTTACGAAATGTCCAATTCAGTTGTGTGTAGAGAAGCCGAGCAAGGTCGAGGACAAAGCGCCACGTCCAGCCTTACCAGTCCTGCCACGGCGGCCGTTGCCGTGGCGATAGCGGGGATGATCTTGCCGGCGATGCGCTTGGTCTTGAGGCGGTCGGCGGCCTGGATGGCGTACATCCTGGCTCTCAGGGCGGACGCCGACGCCACAAAGTCCATGTGTCCGTTACCGTCGTCGTCCTTCTCAAACTGCATGGGCGACATCTGTAGCCACTCTGTGGCAACAGCAGGAGACCAGGATCATAGACATCCCCTTGGGTTATTACCAGCGCTCCATGTTAATATGCATGTCAGTCATATGTATTTAGAAAATAAGCTACTTGAGACATGAATGTATGCATAATCCTCAGTAACATCCTAACATAACAGAGCCCTTAGATATATCCTGTTCTGCTGAGCATGCTCCAGATTAACGTAGGCGTAGCAAGACGTTGTAAGAAGTTAATTTACTGAGATTGACAGTTGAATTGAATAAATTAAAAGTAAACCGGATTTATCCGTCACATTTTCTACATCACTTTTGTGGCGGCTGCAGTCCTACAATACTACATTAATAACAATGATTTACTGCAGACGCAGTGAACAAATTTCTTGGATAACCTATGTGAGGAGGAGCAGAGGACCGAACCAGCAACGACCTGCTCCACCTCTTACTCTATAAGGCAGGAACTGAGCGGTCACCTGGGGTGACATGGCGGGCGGCGATGGCTCCCTCCAGCTGTGTGAGGGCCTCCCTCTCCTCCTCGCTGCTCAGCGCCAGCTTCATCTGATCTGGCTTCTTAGCCGACTCGTCTGTCTCGATGGGCTGGGACGGACACGGACACGGACACGGACACACACACACACACACACACACACACACACACACACACACACAGCGATTAATAAAGGTATATCTTATCTGTCGCGTGGATGATAGGTCATGTGGAGAACCCAAAGTGATGGCGAGCTAATTTAGGGAACCTACCTTCTCTGACGGTTTGTATTCTGGGACCGTGACCTCACAGAGAACCCTGGCCACGTCCTCTTCACATTGATCCTGGGGAAACAAAACAGACACTCTTGGTTTGAGAATGTGTGTGCGTGTGTGTGTGTGTGTGTGTGTGTGTGTGTGTGTGTGTGTGTGTGTGTGTTGTGGTCACACGGTCTACCTTTTCAGAGTAGGGGATGTTATAGATCCCTGCAAACAGCCGGGCCATGCTGATGATGAAGGTTAAGTGCCTGATGGGTAACAGATTAAGCGTCATGAAGTGAGGATATCGTGAAAGAGAAAAGGGTCGTTTAAACACATGGTTAATGAAGACCATACTCACAAAGTGTCTCTCAAGTTAAATTCAATAGGCGTCGGAGGTCTTTTTGGTGATTGCCAAAACAAACCTTAGGGAGAAATAAAAGTAGATATAACCTTAACATTGTGAGAAAATAAGAATCACAATCACGAGAGTTTGGACTCATTGAGAGGCTAAGTCACGCCCACCTCATGCTTCACACATTTTTATGGGAGTCAACGGAGCTAAATTTAAAAAGTTTAGATTTCAATCTGAATCTCCATTAAATGTTCATGGCAGGGTTTGTCTAATTTAAATCATCCCACATCGTCCCACATCAAGAGATATGTCATTTGTTTGAATAATGTCATGGATACAAGACTAAGGCCAGTCAACGTCAGTTAACTGGCGTAAAGTAGGCTCAAAGAGGGAGCAGCGGGAGTAACTTTGATGACTGTTTGAGCGACCCTGTGTTCATGTATGGTACTAGCCTACTATAGTCTGTTCATATGTACTAGCCTACTATAGTCTGTTCATATGTACTAGCCTACTATAGTCTGTTCATATGTACTAGCCTACTATAGTCTGTTCATATGTACTAGCCTACTATAGTCTGTTCATATGTATGTACTAGCCTACTATAGTCTGTTCATATGTACTAGCCTACTATAGTCTGTTCATATGTATGGTACTAGCCTACTATAGTCTGTTCATATGTACTAGCCTACTATAGTCTGTTCATATGTACTAGCCTACTATAGTCTGTTCATATGTATGGTACTAGCCTACTATAGTCTGTTCATATGTACTAGCCTACTATAGTCTGTTCATATGTACTAGCCTACTATAGTCTGTTCATATGTACTAGCCTACTATAGTCTGTTCATATGTATGGTACTAGCCTGCTATAGTCTGTTCATATGTACTTGCCTACTGTAGTCTGTTCATATGTACGGTACTTTCATGGAGATTCAGATTGAAACAGAAACGTTTTACATTTAGCTCCATTGACTCCCATACAACGTTTTCTGTTTCTAAGGTGCGGGCGTGGCGCCTGAGGTGGGCGTGACTTAGCCTCTCTATACAGGTGTTACTTACTGCCATCCTTTAACCGCGTGTCCAGAGGGAAGGAGTGCAACAGCTGGAGGGCCTTCAAGACAACACCAACACTATTAGTATTATAATGCATACAACCTTGCACATGCACACCATAGTCAAGATGTGAACAGAGGTTCCCAGGGCCGCCGTTTACCTTTTTCTTGAAGTATTTGTCAAATTTAAGGCGGGCCAGGATGACACAGTGTTCCCATTGGCTGGGTCGCCTGCTCAGTAGCTTGATGACCTGGAACGCCCCCTCCAGGCTCTCCCTCGCCTGCATCCTCTACACACACACACGCACACGCACACAAACACACGCACGCGCACGCACACAATTGAACATGAGACATCTGCATTATGGCCATTTAAGATACAGAAAAATGTATCATCTTATTTGTATTATTATTGATATTATGGATGTAGCAAGCTCCTACCTGTAGCACTGCTTCTGCCGAAGAGTGGGTCTGCCAGAACAGGTTATATGTGGAGGGCTTTTGAGTGAACCCACTTTCAAACTACAAAACACAGAGAGAAGAGGTCAGTGCTGCAGCACAATGTAAGGCCGGGTACCTTCTAGCGGGGCACTGGCTCTGAGGGGGGGGAGGGGGTCATACCTTGTCTCTGGCCCATTGGATGGTGTGCTCTATGACTGCAGGGAAGGACTTTAAGGTGCAGAATGGGATCTCTTCCTCAGGAGGGTCCCTCTGGCAGGCAAGAGAGAGCAGACAATTAGTATAGAGTACAACCAAAAACTAGACATGCATACAGAGTAGCCAGTGTATTAGATAAACTGAGGGATCCGTTATGGTACCATGCCAGATCATTCGGTATCTCGGTGTGTCTTATAAGGGAGACATACATGGCTGTTGTAGGACTCCGTCAGGCTCGGCACGATGACTTCTGTGTGTCCTTTGGTTCCCATTGTTCCCGAGTCCAGGAGAGCTTTCTGATTGGATACACTTCGACTGGACGGACAAAAGAGGAAGACATTTAGAAAAGTGTTGAAAGGAAAACCCTTAAAAAAGTCCTCACCATTGTCTATTTCTTTGCATTTTACTGGCGTTAAGGTTAAAGGAAAACCAAACACCGTTTGAGCCAGTATCAACATTTTTTAAATGACTCCTCACCGACACTTTTCTTAGGGGTGGGGCTATATTGTTCAGCTTTTCCTCTCTTGCACAAGGCACGCCCACTCGCTACAATCAGATTTGGGGGGGTGGGGGGGGGTGTAGCCAGAATGTTTGGTTGACGTTACCTGGTAACCGGAAACGGCCAGTAACAGGCAACTCATACAGGGCAATTTGAGTCCATATTCTCTTATTCTATGTTTTTGAAACGTTGTGCATTTAAGCTGAGATTTTAACCAGGATCAATCCATAGCACTACTATGTAAACCACTACATCACTTTTCGTCTAAAAGAAGTTGGTTTAGGGTTAGGTTTTCCTTCCCATAGTTGCTTACTATGACCCATGACCTTTCGAACATGCTGCATCTACAAAATGTATTCTAAAGGTCACAGTGACAGGGGGAAGGCCAGGCTGCATCCGAATTTGCGTACTAAGTACTACGTACTGTTTTCTGCCATACTATTAGTATGCAAGCCAAAAGTATGCATGTTTTTGGACATACTACGGTGTTGTGGAATTCAAGCTGACAACAGTCATTGATGACGACACGCTACAAACCCACCAGGTTATTTTCATCCAAACAGTGGATCATTTATATGATTATATGATGCAATAATAATAATAAAAACATCGCTGTTCTGTATTATAAACATGCCCACAATTTTAAAATACTATTTGAGTTGCCTGTTCATTGGGTTTGCTGGTCTAGGGTTGGAGAGGTTATTAATAACTGTGGAGGGAAGGGGGCGTGGCTTGGTATCGGACTGCAAACAAGGGGAGCGGGGCGGCTGAGTCCCGGGATCGACGCGGCTGTGGGTGATGAGCCTAATGAACTCGGTTATATAGTCACCTGGCTTTGCTCTCTCCCACAGTGAGACTGGTTCCTGAAACTTATCCGGACTGAAGTGCTGTCGCGCCTTCCTTGGACTACCGGACCCTGTTGCAGAGCGCGATTGCGCCAGAACGATAATTTATCCCGTGTGGGAAGTATAGACTGTATATAATTGTAAACGTCTGCGTGAGGGTGTTGGGCACTCGGTGTCCCCCCTGTTGTGTGAGAGCGCCTGGAAATAAAAGACGCTAAACACGCCGTCTCTCTCTCTCCCGCCTCGTTCATCTCTCCTACCCGTGGCAGGAAACTGCTACAATAACATTTAAAAGTTTCGTCCTCCTGTCGAAGTGCATTGTGGGTAATCCAAGCGACTGTAGTGTCCATAGTTCGCACACTACGAATTTCGCCGGAAACAGTACGCCATCCGGGTACTTTTAGCATACTGCTTTTTGCATAGTACGTGGAAATATGATTTCGGACATACTACATACTACTCTAGCCTACTACACAATATGCTAGTGTGGAGATTCGGACGGAGCCCTAGTCTCTCCTGACCTATCCACGTATCTCCGGGCCTCCACGTTGTCCAGTGCCGTCACCACCAGATGGAGGCGTGAGTAGAAGGAGTCGCTGTACGTGCCCTCGGTGGCAGGGCACACCTTGTTGAGGTGAGCGTCAACCTGCAGCTCTGGGTTGATCTCCAGCGTGGCGGACGCTGCTGTCGTGCTCTTGGGTTTCTGATATGTGTGTGTATGTGTGTGTGTGTGTGTGTATGTGGTAGAAATGGAGGAGAGGAAATGAAGGTAGAAATGGATTAGAAAATAAACTGGAAGGCATTTTGTTTTGGTCACAAAGGTCTGCTGACCAAACACTGCTATGGTAGCCTTACATCGCCAGGCCAATATGCAAATGTTATTAGTCTGGAAACTCTCAGTTCATTTTAGATTTCCAAGGGGCGTTATCAACGGGCACAGACCAAAATGCCAGTCTGGACACAATTGGATAAACCTACAACCAATCAGAGCAACGAAACGTGTGAAGTAGCGCGTAGGTAAATTAAGTACGGCAAACACATCTTTCTTATCAACAAAAGCTCTAAGTGCAGTTGTTTCTTCTTTTAGAGAAAATATACCGTCCGGTTTGTTTATTACTGTCACGAGAGCGGATTCATCAGACACCAGCGGCAGCCATCTTGGTTGTTTACTAAAATGCCTCAAGGGCGCTCCTCTGTACAGTCATCGTATCAAACCCGCCCCATATTAGATTAACGGCTGTGATTGGACCGACCCGGGCCAGGTCGGCTGGAAATCTGTCAGAACGGGAGGAGGGCCAGACGCATCTGCCAGAGCAAATGAAACATGAGCTTGCAGATTCGTCTGGTTCCCAGGCTACTGCTATTGTGTACACAAGGTAACGTCTTAAACACAACATCTAATTCCCTCGAAAGTCAAATAATATAATAAAAAGAATTACAAAATGTAAAATAAATTTATTAATTAATTGAAAAATATCAAAATATCAATTAATTAAAAAATAACAACGAATGCATCAGATAGTAAATTTATACACCCGCAATGTTAAGTTGTCTTCTGTTTCACTGTCCCATAGAGCAATTGTTGTGTACTCCGTTTTACTCGTAAACTACTGACCATTTTAAAACCACAGGTGCTGCCACTTAAGTAAATGATCTTTAAACATTGGACACAACCCACACGTGTGACACAAGTGTACAAGAGAAGAGATAAAGAGAGAGTGGAAGGTAAGAGCAAACATGTTCTAATAAGAAGAGACGCCACTTGGCTGAATATGTGAAGCGACCACCAGGGGCGCTAGTGAGTGTAGACAGCGTAGTGTGATTGGGCCATCGTGGTCATATTCTGACAGTGGATGAGAACACACATTTTTTTATGCCATTATATTCATTCAATCTTGAACCATTTAGGTGAGAAAGGCAATTTGTATATATATATATTTGTATGTACCAGCTACGTTCATTTAGAGATGCTGTCCAATTCATCTGATATGTATCTTAGATGCAAAATATGTGCCTGCTTTATTCAAATAATGCCTATTTCAAGAAAACAAGTGATTCGGGAGGATTACCACTATTGCCATGTAGCCTCAGTGCTACACGGCTCTAAAGAGGAGGTCATATCACAACCATCAATTGCGTATCGGCAAATAATTGTGCATTCACAGTAACCAGTAGATTGTGTTATTTGTGACAGTAGCCATGAATAGCCCATACACCGCTGAAATAGATTCTCACAATATGGCATTTAGCTCCATTCACCGCCATGCATTTCTACACTGTCTAGCACCACTGCCCAGCGTGGTACTGCAGTCTTCTTCCTGTTTCATTACGTCAACAGGAGTGGCATAGCTCTCTCTCTATAATAGCTCTGGTAAGAGGAAGTTAGTTGTAAGAACAAAAGGAGCATCTGTTCACCTGTATATGATGTGGCCTGAAGAGAAACTGCCGGTTAAGGTTGGATTTCTCTATGAGGTCCGGGTCTGTAATGCATACCTGAAGATACAAACATTTAGACAGAAAAAGGTAATTTTATCATCGACAACAGCCAAACTAACCCAAGATAAAATGTATAGACCTAGACGGACAGGCGGATCTACATTCCGAGCTCTACCTCGCCCGAGCACTTCGCCAATCCAACGCCAAGCAGAGCAAAGTTCTTCAGCATTTCACAGCCAATGGCGCCACAGCCCACCTGGAAGAGAGAACACATCAGCGATTACTATGAACAACGTCTGAAATACAGCCAGTACACAGACTTTGATCAGCGTTGGGTAGGCTAGGCAGCTCTCACCATGAATACCCTGAGCTTGTGCAGCTCCAAACACATGGATTCTCCAATGCAGGCTCTCAGTCCATCGTAACGGTCTCCCCTGCTGGCAAACTCCTCCGCGGAAAGAGACTGGAGTGGCCGGACTAACTCGATAGCATCCAGATAAAACTAAATATGAGAAAGTAAATACATCTTAATTAGATTTTAAAAAAGATAGATCATAATATAAGAAATGATAATAATAATAATACTAATATAAAATATTTTAAAAAATACAAATATATATCTATATCTTTTTACAGATAAAATATGATATAAAAATGATGCTGTGGAAGAAATATTGAATGTTTGACACATGCAGTGTGACCCACCCACTGCTGCAGCGGGGCAAACTTCCCAGTCAGGGCCTTGAGGGCCTCCTGACTGGCCAGGCCTCCTACAGCTGCTGCTAACGGGGGAAGGGCGCCCCTCGCTGTCCGGGAGAGGCAGCGCACCAACTCAGCGTTCACTGGAGCCTGGGAGGAGGGGTTAAGCAGGTTAACAAAAAAAAATAAAACAGAAAAGAGGAGGTGTAGCGTGTGACAGTGGAAACAGTGTAGCGGCTCACTTTATTCTTGAGCCTGCCGTTGACTTCCTCTGTGAGCTTCACTAAAACCTCTGCATCCTGTAGACACCTGACGACACAATGCAACACAGACTTGACCTCTTCACCTCTTTGAAAACATTCAAAACAACCATGAAGACACTTGAACCATTGTACACTGTACATGTTAGCAAAAGGATTATATTTTCAATGAAGACATTGAATGAAAAGGCAAGACAGAGAACGGAAACTCAAAGCAGATAGGGGTTTTTTGGTTACCCGATGTTTGGCATCCTCCCCTGCTGCTCCTGGAAGGTGTCCAGAGCCAACATGGCCGCGTGGATCTGTAGCGGTGCCTGATGGGTGCATGTCAACCAGAGGTTATCACTTAGAAAAGGTTCACTCAACCTCTCAAAGACTGAGACTGAACTGAACTCCTCACCTCTGGTTTACTGAAGTCTGGGATCAGAACCTGAGGATCACACAGCTGTTTCTCCATTGTCTCCTGAAACACACACACACACACACACACACACACACACACACACACACACACACACACACACACACACACACACACACACACACACACACACACACACACACACACAACACACACACATTACTGACAAAACCACAAAATAAATACAGAAATAAACAAAACAGACAAATACATTTTGCCAAGATGTGAATTGGAAC